>JAXFYN010000881.1:0-27708 GCA_036172215.1 Camellia granthamiana
AACACCTACGAAAGCTAATATGTAAAAACTCTCACAGCTCGCAAAAAACCTCAAGAAAATTTAAGAAAATATCAGATAACAGAACATTTATGCTAAAAACCAAAAATATATATATATATAATATCAGAATTTTTTTTTCATATAACCTCCACACCCACCCGCCTCAAAAAACAAAACAAAAAAAAAATAGAAGATCGGTGCAGATCAAAAGGAATACTAAAACAAAAACAAAAAACCAATCTTTTAAGTATCTGAGGAGGCGGCTCACCGAATTTGTTGCAGAGACCAGCAGATCCGTCTTAGAGGATTCCAGATGAGAGCGAGATATAAAGAATTCGACGGTGATCGAGACCTTTTGGAGAAAATGTCCAAAGGTTCAATGGGGTGGCTGGGATTGCATAGGGTTTTGGGATTCCACGCATTATCTATACTAGCGGCTGGGCACACGCGATGCGTGTGCAATACGCGATGCGAGATGGTGAGAATTCATTGTCGTCCGAGCCCTCTTTCTCTCCATTATCCAGTGCTGCTGCTTCTTCTTCTTCTTCTGATTCGGATCTACAGATCCAAATTCAATCTACAGAGAAAGAAAAATGAGATTCAAAACTGAAGATTCAAATTCAAACTAAATAATACATGATATATATGCACACGCGATGCGGCCCTCTCTCTATCCCATCATTTCTCTTCCCCATACACCATTTTACTTATTCTTCTGTTCAATCGCCTCTCTCTCTCTCTCTCCATTGTTTTCTACATCTTCCCTCTTTCTTTGTTACATGTATTTTCTGTCTGTAGTATTCAATTTTGAACTGCTGGGCAATTTGGAAACCCATTCAATTTTGAACTGCAACTGGTAACTGCTGTGCAGCTTGAAAACGTGGGCAGTGAAATTGATAAAAAAGTTTAAGCAGGCTTCAGGACACCAAAATTCCTGTTGGCTTTTAATAATAGTATAGATAACAAGGAATTGGGGTTTTTGAATCCTGATAGGACTTTTGTTTATCTGTCAAATTGTGCACCATTAGATTGATTCAATCCAATGGTTAAAAATGTTTTGCTCTCGTTTGTCCTACTTGGACATTTCAATGGTTCAGATTGTTTGAGTGAATATCAATGATTCAGATCAGTTTTACACATATATCTTCTCTCTCTCACGATTGAATATCTTAGCTTTTATATTCTCACCCTCACGATTGAATCAATTCACACAGACATCTTCTCTCTTTCTCTCTGATTTCGATTTCAAAATTTGAAACTTCATTCTCTTACACCTCTTCCTCTTCCCACCACACATCTTCCTCTTCCCCTTTCCCCAAATAGTGAGTGAATCTATAAATTACCGTTTTGATAATTGATATGTACTGATAAATTTTTGGGTACCGTTTAAGATTTATCACTACAAATAGGTAATATTTTTTATAAATATATAGTATTACGTCACGCTAAATAATTTGTGCATAATATAAACATTTATCAAAGCACAAATATATATTTTACACCTATTGTAATGATATTAGATAAAACAATTAAACATGACAGGGGTTGTTTGTTTAAAAGGATTAGAGAGTGGGGTTGGACTCCATATCCATTGCATAGAGAAGTCCATTGTTTGGTTGAAATTTTATGGGCGGGATTAGAAGGTGTCTTGGGGGAGGGTTGGGATACAAACCATGGGATACTAATTTATGAAATGTCAATTTTACTCTCAGATTTAGTATTACTATTACTATTACTGAGAAAATAATTGAAAAAAGGTAAAATAGTAGTTTGAATATTTGTAAATTATAAATTATAAATTTTTATTGTTGTTAAATTAAAAATTAAAAATATTTAGTGTTGTTAAATTATAAATTATAGATTTAAAATAAAAAATTATAAATTATAATTTAAAGGGTAAAATAATTGTTGGAACATTTAGCCTTATTCAGTCTGTCTAACCAAACATTGGATTGACTAAAAATAATCATTTTCAAACATCTAATCCCATGAGAAAATAAACATAGGATACACATCTAATCCAACCAAATAGTCTAGGGATTCACGGTCCCATAATTCAAGTTTGATGGATTATAATCCCTTTATCCAGTCCATGAAAACAAACACACCCATAAAGTAATACACTTTTCAAGATAATAAAAGATAAAAAGAAATCACAAAGAAGCCTTAAATTATAAGTTTTTTACAAAAACATATGTTGTAATAGGTAATTGAAAGAAAGAAAAAAAAAAGAGTCAAAACCCGATATTCAAAAATACTATTCAGTACCGACCAGTATGTTTGGTACCGGCCAACACTATTTGAGAACTCAGTAGAGACGAAATTCGACGGTTTTATACGGATTTCTCTCTAAAATGGTACCTAACGGCTGCTATGGTATTCAAAACTTGGGTGTAACACCTACGAAAGCTAATATCTAAAAAATCTCACAGCTTGCAAAAACCTCAAGAAAATTTAAGAAAATATTAGACAACAGAACATTTATGCTAAAAACCAAAAATATATATATTTATATATAATATCAGAAATTTTTTTTTCATATAACCCCCACACCCACCGGTCTCAAAAAAAATAAAAAAAATAAAATAGAAGATCGGTGCAGATCAAAAGGAATACTAAAACAAAAACAAAAAAAAAAAACAATCTTTTAAGTATCTGAGGAGGTGGCTCACCGAATTTGTTACAGAGACCGGCAGATCCGTCCTAGAGGATTCTAGATGAGAGCGAGATATAGAGAATTCAAGGACGATCGAGACCCTTTGGAGAAAATGTCCAAAGGTTCAGCGGGGTGGCTGAGATTGCGTAAGGTTTTGGGACTCCATGCATTATCTATATAACAAGGGAATGGGGTTTTTGAATCCTGACAGGACTTTTGTTTATCTGTCAAAATGTGCACCATTAGATTGATTCAATCCAATGGTTGAAAATGTTTTACTCTCGTTTGTCCTACTTGGACATTTCAATGGGTTAAATTGTTTGGGTGAATATCAATGCTTTAGATCTATTTTACACAGATATCTTCTTTCTCTCTCTCTCTCACTATTGAATATCTTAGCTTTTAGATTCTCACCCTCACGATTGAATCAATTCACACAGACATCTTCTCTCTCTCTCTCTCTTTGATTTCGATTTCAAAATTTGAAACTTCATTCTCTTACATATCTTCCTCTTCCCACCACACATCTTCCTCTTCCCCTCCCCCTAAATAGTGAGTGAATCTATCAATTACCGTTGTGGTGATTGATATGTACCGATAAATATTTGGGTACCGTTTAAGATTTATCGCTACAAATAGGTAACATTTTTTATAAATATATAATATTACGTCACGCTAAATAATTTGTGCATAATATAAACATTTATCAAAACACAAATATATATTTTACACCTATTGTAATGATATTAGATAAAACAATTAAACATGACAGGGGGTGTTTGTTTGAAGGGATTAGAGGGTGGGATCGGACTCCATATCCATTGCATAGAGAATTCCATTATTTAGTTGAAATTTTATGGGCGGGATCAGAAGGTGTCTTGGGGAAGGGGTGGGATACAAACCATGGGATACTAATTTATGAAATTTTACTCTCATATTTAGTATTACTATTACTTAGAAAACAATTGAAAAAGGGTAAAATAGTAGTTTGAACATTTGTAAATTATAAATTATAAATTTTTATTGTTGTTAAATTAAAAATTTAAAATATTTAGTGTTGTTAAATTATAAATTATAAGTTATAGATTTAAAATAAAAAAATTATAAATTATAATTTAAAGGGTAAAATAATCGTTGGAACATTTATTCTTATTCAGTCCATCCAACCAAATATTGGATTGACTAAAAATAATTATTTCCAAACATCTAATCCCATGAGAAAACAAACATAGGATACACATCTAATCCAACCAAATAGTCCAGGGATTCACGGTCCCATAATTCAAGTTCGATGGATTATAATCCCCTTATCTAGTCCTTCAAAACAAACACACCCATAAAGTAATACACTTTTCAAAATTACAAAAGATAAAAAGAAATAGAAAAGAAGCCTTAAATTATAAGTTTTTTACAAAAACATATGTTGTAATAGGTAACTGAAAGGGAAAAAAAAGAAAGAGTCGAAACCCGATATTCAAAAATATCGTTCAGTTCCGTCCGGTATGTTTGGTATCGGCCAGCACTATTTGAGAACTTAGTTGAGACGGAATTAGACGATTTTATACCGTTTTCTCTCTAAAATGGTAGCTAATGGCTGCTATGGTATTCAAAACTTGGGTGTAACACCTACGGAAGCTAATATGTAAAAACTCTCACGGCTCGCAAAAAAACTCAAGAAAATTTAAGAAAATATCAAACAGCAAAACATTTATGCTAAAAACCAAAAAAAAATATATATATATGTATAATATCAGAATTTTTTTTTTTCATATAACCCCACACCCACCCGCCTCAAAAAACAAAACAAACAAAAAAGAAGATCGGTGTAGATCAAAAGGAATACTAAAACAAAAACAAAAAAACAATCTTTTAAGTATCTGAGGAGGCGGCTCACCGAATTTGTTGCAGAGAACAACAGATCCGTCTTGGAGGATTCCAGATGAGAGCGAGATATAAAGATTTCGACGGCGATCGAGACCCTTTGGAGAAAATGTCCAAAGGTTCAGCGGGGTGGCTGGGATTGCGTAAGGTTTTGGGACTCCACACATTATCTATATAACAAGGAAATGGGGTTTTTGAATCTTGACAAGACTTTTGTTTATCTGTCAAAATGTGCACCATTAGATTGATTCAATCCAATGGTTAAAAATGTTTTACTCTCATTTGTCCTACTTTGACATTTCAATGGTTCAGATTGTTTGGGTGAATATCAATGCTTCAAATCAGTTTTACACAGATATCTTGGCCTTGTTTGGTTTGACTTTGGGAGATAAGTTTTCAAAAAATATTATGGGAAGAGAGTTTAGAAATTTTTGTAGTTTGTTTGGTTGTATATTTTGAAAATAGTTTTGGAGTTTGGGAGTTTGGGATGATTTGATATTTTGTTGTAATTGAGTCGATATATGTAAGAGAAAAAGTGATTTAAAATGAGAGTGGAGAGAGAAAAAGTGATTAATTGATGTGTAGGGGAGAGAAAGTGATTTTAGAAATTTTTCGAGAAAATTTACAAACCAAACAAAATTTCCAAAAATTTTCACCAAAATCTTTTTCCCAAAGCCAAACCAAACAAGGCCCTTCTCTCTCTCACGATTGAATATCTTAGCTTTTAGATTCTCACCTTCAGGATTGAATAAATTATCACAGACATCTTCTCTCTCTCTCTCTCTATCTTTCTGATTTTGATTTCAAAATTTGAAACTTTATTCTCTTACACCTCTTCCTCTTCCCACCACACATCTTCCTCTTCCCCTCCCCCCAAATAGTGTGTGAATCTATGAAAAATCTAGAAACCCCCTAGATGTTGATTTGTGATTATGTATCAATTTTAAACAGAATATAACAATCCCAATCAAACAATCAAGAGAAAGAGACAATGATTTTTATGTGGAAAAACCACAATTGGACACCTCCAACTGTGATAAAAAAACCACGGGCAACTGCCACAAGACAATCCACTAAGAAGAATTAAAGGAATTACACAGGTATACTCTCAATTATCTAGCAAATCCACAATGCCTAATTGAACCAACCTCTATGTGCCTCTTCCAACCCCATCTTCACCACGTAATTGTCTTTCTGATGAGCCACTCCGGATTCCACCAAAGCTTCAGGCTCGAATTCTTCAGAATCCACAACTGAAGAACAACTCTCTCTTTTGTGTATAACAAACAAACCTTTGATGTACTCTCTTTAAACCATGAGTTGAATACTCAATAAAACATCAAAGAAAAATAACAAAATATCCCCAGATATAAACCTTCAAGAACCAAAAAGAAGATCTGGAGGAATTCAACAAATCCCTTAGTTTTGGGAGAAAACCATCTACTTATAGAAAATCCAAAGTAATCCTGTTTTTGGAAGAAAACCAACTTCTTAAAGGACTCCAAAGTAATCATAGTTTTGGAAGAAAATCAACTTCTTAGAGAAATCCAAAGTAATCCTAGTTTGACCCAACATGTGAATTTAAAAAATTACAACCTTGGGTTTGATCCATGGAATTTGACAACAAAGAGTCCTAACAATCTCCCCCTTTGTCAAATCCTGGACAAAACCATGCTACAACAGTTTTCCTAACAAAAACACAAAAACAATTTTCCAATCAAAACAAGAACAACACCACCAACTAGGAACCAGCACTTATAACCAAATCTCTTTACAAACTTATTTCTTAAGGTCATGATCTGCAAAACAACTATTAGTGCCACAATTTCCAAAACAACTATTAGTCCCACAAGAGTATATGAAAAAGCAATAAACATATGGCTAGATTATCTTGAAGTATGAGATGAAAAACATGAATAGATGCAATTTGGAGATTTTAAGAACATGTAGCATGAAAACCTGAAAACTAAGACATATGCACCCGACACATGACATGAATACATGACAAAACAAATTTCTCCCCCTGTTTGTCACGAATTGACAAAGGAATCTCAAATAACAAAATCAAGATCAAAACCCACACAAGCAATGACATGATAACAATTAACCAAACTCCCCCTCACTAAAAATAAAGAACAAGAACAAACTAACAAAAAAAATTATATGGTGGAGCAAGCAGGAATTTCAGATTTGTACCTCAAAACACACAAGACTATCCAAGAAACACAATTACTTGAAAACACAATGTGCACAGCCTCTAGAAAATCCTCATGAAAGAAAGTGATGCATTATGTGAAAAGCATAGATCCCATGATAAAAGTGTGTGTGTGTGACTCTTGGAGTTCGACAAACACTAGATTCAAATCCTAGTAGTGATATGAAAGCTGGACCTCCGATAAGAGAATCTTAGCATAACTAAGGAAAGTCAAACCACTAGGAATCAAGGGGTATTTGGTGAGTAAAGGCGGAGGCTCCCCCTCAATCAATGAATCCTTTATTTCTCCCTTTTTTTTCACATCTTTTTCTTTTCTTTTCTTTTCTTCACATTTTTTTCTATCTTTCTTTTGCACATTTTTTTTTTCTTTCTTTTGCACATTCATTGGCGGCTGACACGCTCAAGAGGATGGAAACCGAACCAGAGAAGCATGGATATAATAAGGATGGCCTGGTTGGTGACTCTGAGGTAGCCTTTTCCTCATGCCTGGACTACAAAGAATAGAGGGGAAAGCCATGGAGATGCAAAAAGATGGAAGGTGGTTAAGAGACTCAACATCACCCATGATATGCTAGTATGGGTCAATTCCTCTCGAAAAGCAAAAGATACAATGTCAGAGGTCCATGAAAAAAAATAATCACTAAGATGGAAGACTCCAGAATTTGCTAATCCAAGAGTGTGTACAGAATGAGACATACTAATCAAAGAACACACACTCCAAAATGAGTAATGACCACAGAAAGCACACACATATTAACATGTAATGGATATTCTCATCAATTCCAATATGCACCAAGGACATCTCAAAAAAATTCAAGCTTGCAAAACCATACTAAGAAAATCTTTTTGGGTTTTTTTTTTTTTTTTTTTTTTTTTTTTTTTTTTTTTTTTTTTTAACAAAGCAAGACATAAAAAACAAACATCCAAAAAAAAACTAAAAAGAGTAAACACATTAACACAAGTCAAGTTTTCTTACCCAAATCTTTTTGGTTTTAACAAAATTAGGTCTAGCGGTCTTAGTAAATGTCGTGGTGTTGTGAACACCCTCATGAATCTTGGTATTCCGCTTGGACATGTAAGGTTGTCTACTAACCCAAAAAGTATTCGAATTTCTACCCTTTTGAGACACTCTCCCATGCAACTTATAACAATAAGGGCGAATATGACCATGCATACCACAATGATGACAAATAAAAACAGGGTGTACCTTATTTTCTTTTACCTTACCAACTCTAGGGAGTTTGAGAAGTCTATCCTCATGTTGAATCTTTTGTCCTCCCTTTCCTTGAGTTCTTGTATCATGAGATGTGGAAGCACTTTGTTTTTGCTCTCTCTTATCTCCAAAGCCAATGCCACTCTTGTCTGAATAAATTTGTTGAGACCCGATGATATCCTCCAAAGTCTTTGATCCTTTGTTCCAAAGACTAATGGTAACCATGGCAACCTTGAGCTCGTCCTCTTTCTTGATCATCAGTTCTTCCAAAGCAACTTGAGACATCTCGAGAGATTCAATCTTTTCTTCATACATGGCATGAGTTTCCTGTAGCTCTTTCCTCTCTGTCTCACAAGTCAACAATTTTGCACAAAGAACTTGTTGATCATCAGCTATCTTGATGGCATTGATTCTAGCCTCGGAAATCTCCTTCTTAAGTTTGACATTCTCACATTCACATGCTTTGAGTTTTGTTGTGAGTTTGTCATTTAATTTGAATAACTTAAGAGACTCTTTATATAACTTTTTATAAGCTTGCTCAAGCGCTTCATTATCACTCTCCGAGGATTCATCATTAGTGGTATTCTCAACCAACCTCTTTGAATCCATTATCACAAATCAAACAAGATCTCGTTCTAAAAAAAAATATTTTTGTTTTAAACAAAATAGAACGACCCGCTCTGATACCAATTGAAAAATCTAGAAACCCCCTAGATGTTGATTTGTGATTATGTATCAATTTTAAACAGAATATAACAATCCCAATCAAACAATCAAGAGAAAGAGACAATGATTTTTATGTGGAAAAACCACAATTGGACACCTCCAACTGTGATAAAAAAACCACGGGCAACTGCCACAAGACAATCCACTAAGAAGAATTAAAGGAATTACACAGGTATACTCTCAATTATCTAGCAAATCCACAATGCCTAATTGAACCAACCTCTATGTGCCTCTTCCAACCCCATCTTCACCACGTAATTGTCTTTCTGATGAGCCACTCCGGATTCCACCAAAGCTTCAGGCTCGAATTCTTCAGAATCCACAACTGAAGAACAACTCTCTCTTTTGTGTATAACAAACAAACCTTTGATGTACTCTCTTTAAACCATGAGTTGAATACTCAATAAAACATCAAAGAAAAATAACAAAATATCCCCAGATATAAACCTTCAAGAACCAAAAAGAAGATCTGGAGGAATTCAACAAATCCCTTAGTTTTGGGAGAAAACCATCTACTTATAGAAAATCCAAAGTAATCCTGTTTTTGGAAGAAAACCAACTTCTTAAAGGACTCCAAAGTAATCATAGTTTTGGAAGAAAATCAACTTCTTAGAGAAATCCAAAGTAATCCTAGTTTGACCCAACATGTGAATTTAAAAAATTACAACCTTGGGTTTGATCCATGGAATTTGACAACAAAGAGTCCTAACAATCTATCGTAGTTTATTCTATATTCCCCCCCCCCTCAAAAAAAAAAAAAAAAATAGTCAATGATACATGCCTTGGTTATTTGGTAAGGTTAACAAAAATAGAGGTATATTCAAATTTGTGAATCAAACAGTGGGAGTTGGATCTTATTTTTAATAACAAACAGTGGGCAATTTTTAAAGTGTTGATTTTGGATAATGGATAATGGAGCTTGCTTACTTATATATTCTATTCTTCCTTTTGCTTCTGGTACATATGCCTTGGTTTGAAGGAGTGTTTGATTAGCTCATAAAAAGTTGTTATGGCTTTGTTTGCTGCAATGGTTGATTAGGTAATTGGTCTGCCTTCCATTGATGGATTTGTCAATAATTTGTTGCTTATCTATTGTTCAACTTGGCTTCATTTTACATGTTGTAAAAATTAAGAATCTTAAATTTTTATTAGCTAGGCTTTTTAGGGTGTTGATTTTGGATAATGGATAATGGAGCTTGCTTACTTATATTTTCTATTCTTCCTTTTGCTTCTGGTACATATGCCTTGGCTTGAAAGAGTATTAGCTCATAAAAAGTTGTTATGGCTTTGTTTGCTGCAATGGTTAATTAGGCAATTGGTCTGCCTTCCATTGATGGATTTGTCAATAATTTGTTGCTTATCTATTGTTCAACTTGGCTTCATTTTACATGTTGTGAAAATTAAGAATCTTAAATTTTTGTTAGCTAGGCTTCATTTTACATGTTGGCTCTCTTATGGATTATTAGCTAGGTTCAGAACCAAGAAGAGCGAGTATTTGATTTTTTTATGGTGATAATTTGGGTCTTCTATTTTAATATTTGAATTTCATACAATTTTGATGATAATCATTGTGATAATTTTTACTATAATTTTAAAAATTAGCATTGAATGTCTTTATGTTTGATTTTATTGTTTTTCAAAAACAAGATGTTTTACTTTATTTTGATTAGACTTGAAAAATTCAGGCTATACAATGAATGGAAGTGTTGTGTGGGTCTATTAGTGAATGTTTCAAGAAACGGAGAACAATGGCACAGCGGCTCATTGAACAAGTGAGCCTTTTTTTTTTCTTCACAATTTTAGATCTTTGTTTGGGGAACTAGAAGTTTATTTATTGAGTTTCTTTTTATTGGAATTTTTCTTCTTGATATAGGTGATTTTGGGGGTGGAAGAGAAATTTAGATTGTGGTGCTTAAATAGAATAACTTTGCCTATTACTTTTTTTACACCCTGCAACTCTACCAGTGCTTATGATCAATTAAATTTTTCATTTTAAAATTTAGACACTATAGGCACAATTATATATTCATTTTAAAATATATGTGATAAACAAATGTGATTATAATAAATTAAAATTTTGATTGGATGGGTTAGAGTCATTTTTTTTTTCTTCCTTTTATCCATGTGGCTCTTAACTCAATTTTTTTTTACAAGAGCTAAGCCTATTCGTTCCTTTCTTTTCTTTTCTTTTCTTTTCTTTTTCCCCCTTTCTTTCTTTCTTTCTTCTTCTTCTCCTCCTCTCATTTTTTATTTTACTTTCAGAGTAAGGATTGTAAGTTTTGATTTAAAAAAATAAATAAATAAATTATACTTTCAACTTTGCCAGTTATTTTGTAAGACTATAAACAATATAAACAATGGTAAAGAGGTCTAGAAAGAATTTGTTAAAAAAAAAAACAGTAAAGAGGTCTAGGGTAACAAAAGCCAGTTTTAAGCCAATTGGCCGTTTCTTTTTTTTTTTTCTTCAAATATTTGGTATTGGAACTAAATTAATTCAGCAGACCACCTTTGTCATTAGCAAGTCATCCTGGAGTAATAAGTGGTGACATAAACTTACTTTATGCTTGAAGTAGTTTAAACCTGCTTTATACTATTAATTGGATGATTATGCATAATGGTACCTCAGAAGTGAAGAAGAAGGTGGTTTCACTTTCAACCCTTAATGTTGGTAAAGTGCCCTCTTAAATGTTGTGGGCAAATTCTTGGTGATTGATGGCTTCTCCTTTTTTGTTTCAGCTATTCACTTTTGTATTTATTTATTTTATTTTATTTTTTCTATTAAAAAAACTAAGTTGTTTGAAAATGATCTACTTGGATATTTGAGGTTCAATAGAGGGATGGTAGCTTCCTTTTAAGTAGTTCCAATTCATGTCTTGCTCTTTCTCATGCGTGTTGTTGTATGTGTGTTCTTTTTATAGGTGTGTTGTTGTATACATTGTTCTTTTGTCCACATTTTTGTGTGTGTTTATTTAACATAATTGTTGTACCAAAGTTTCGAGCACAAAAACATATCATATTACAAACAGTTTTTCAATTTCAATTTTAGTAATATGTTGAATTATGTGAAAGTAATTAGAATTATATTTCCGTGATGGATAGTTCGAACTTTGTATGTGTTTTGAGATTATTTTTAGGTATAGGTCAATGGTTAACCTCCCTTCTCTCTCTAATAGCAAGAGATCATGTTCGCATTTTTTATTCCTTATATTTTTCACTTTGCTCTATCCTCACTTAATAACCAACATGTTATCAATCACCTATAAAGCATACAAACTAACTAATCCCTTTTTCTTTTCTTTTTTTTAGTAGACATGTCAATTGATTAGTTTCAGGCAAATGTGGTGTTAGGTATGAGGCGTGGAAAAGCCGTGAATTTCATGTATGATTTTGAAATGGTTTAGATTTTAGAAACCCATCTTCATGTAATGATTTTTTAAACTGGGTCAGATTTAAATGTGTTTCTGAATGGTTTTGACTCCAAAAATATTAAAATGATAAATGAACCAGCACAATTATTAAAATGGGTTTCTGAATGGGTTTTTTAAATCAATTTACTAATTTTCGGAAACCTATCTTTATTTTGTTTAATTTAGTTCCCCTATGTAACTATCTTGTTTATATCATTTGGAGTATTAATTATGTTTTTCTCATTCTCTTTTTAACTATTTTGTTTCTCTACTTAATTATGTTTAATTTAGTTTCATTCTCTCTCTTTCATTTTTTAGTTGTGGTAAATATCTTTTGTAAGTATTTGGTTGTAATTTTTGTTTAAAAAAATAGTACAGTTAATTTTATTTAATGAACCTTGGGTTTAATTTTAGTTAGATTTGCCCATTAACATTGATTTCAAGTTTGATTTCGAGTTTGATTATTTTTTTGTTGCCTACTGATTTTTATACATAATGCATTATCGCAGGGATGGAAACTCAAAGGTAGCATGATCATCAAAAAATGGATACTTCACACAAGGTAAGGTTTAATTGTTTTAAAATTTAATTTTGTTTGGTTTTACAGCCTCTCTTAGTTTTAATAAAGAAAATTATTCGCTCTCCTTACAAAATTTGAGTTTAATTCTATTTGGAGGTTTGTATATTTTATCGGCATTCTTTATTGGTCTGTCTATACTATTATTTGCTTTTCTATTCATTTGTTTACTTTAGTAATGCATACATATGTCTATTCTCACTTCATCATTGAATGACATAATTCAGTTGACCATAATAGTTATGTTCAATTCTTCTTTATTCATAGTTATTGATTTTCCTATTTCTCATATATGTATTTTGATGCGATTTTTCATGTTATAGTTTCTTTTGATGCAATTATTCTTCATTACAGTTTCTTTTGATTTCTCATATGCATTTTGATGTGATTTTTCATAGCAAATTTAAGCGAGTGATTTTGTTGCAGGTGACTGATCTATACTAGAACGTTGGGTTACGTTGCTTCTACTTGTGTGTCTTTGGTTGGCTTTTTCATTCTAAACAAAATGATTTTTTTTTTTTTCTTTTGGGTTAGCTAGGATGATTTTTTTGTACCAAAATGTTCATTGACCTTTATTTGAAGGCGTTAAAATTTGATAACGCAAAAGGGTTACCAGTTATGATACTAATTTAATAACAATCTTTTATTGAAGGTTATCTCATTCTAACTTGCTAGTGTATACATGTGTCATTTTGACTGGGATAAAAATCTAAAATTTTCTATTTAGACTTTAAGTTTGGCAAATATTTCTAGATTCTTTGCATATGCTACATTGACATATATAATTCATTTTTTGGACTTTAATTTTGAAATTTATAAATGCTTTCACTAATTCAATGTGTAGAAACAATTTCAGCTTCTTATGTGTGAATTGATCTATTACCATTAAGTTTCGTAGCACGTGATACCAAAAAATTATTGGCAATGCCTTCAGGCACGAATTATCCCTAGTCAATATATACAAAACATACAAAATGGTAATTTTCGTCCTTTGTCGCATCTCCATTCTACCCATCCGTTGCATCTTCAATTGTTTTTGTTTGTGGACTGTATTGTACGAACTCTTTATGATCAACGGTATTTCTATCACTTTATCAAAATAGAAAAAAAAATTGTTGTTCCCTTTGGGTCATTTTTATCTATTACATAATGGTATTTTTATATACTTTACGCATGTAGATTTCTTTCCAATCAAAAGTCAACAATAGAACTGCTATGTAGCTCGAAAATGAGCCCCCCGAATCGCCCGAATTTGAAAAAGGTGATTTTTGAATGTTTGGCTCAGTTGCAACATTAGTCAATTGACACCACACATGAGAAATAGGAGAAAAGAGAGGAGAGAAGAGAGAGAGAGAGAGAGAGGGGAACCAGTCGAAGAAGAATAGACGAGAGCGACCACCGCCGAGATCGATCGGTGCTGACACTACCGACCTAGGTGACCATTGACGACCAGCGAAAAACTCTGCCCACCGTCAGTGCTGTTCATTGACCAGCGAAATACCACTTCGACGTCAATCTGGATTACGCATTGTACTCACCTGAATCTGGTGGTCCATCAATCTATGAATGTCACTTAATCACCTGAATCTATTGGTGCATTTTTTTTTTTTTCTTCTTATAAATTTATATTTTTTGGTTAAGCTTGAATGTGGGGGATTAGAAGAATGGTTATCCATGTTTGGGTCTACGTGGGTAGATGATTTCAATTAAAAAATCTGTTTGGGGTCTATGTTTGTTCTTGTTGATTTTCTATGTTTTGATAGGGGATTAGAAGACCATATTAAGGAATGTAGACCATATTTGTTGTATAGTTTGGCTCACTTATCTTGAATGGAATTTCCAATTTTTTTCATCAGTTAGTTGCATGTTTTCTAGACTTCTATGCACAGCACTTTGCAATAATCAAAGTAAAATTGCTATGTATGTGATGTATAACTGTATAATTCTTTTACTATGTGTGATGTATATGTGTGTTTTGGGATATGTCCATAGCTGAATCTGTGTGCATACAAACTGTGATTTGAATCTGTCTATAGCTTAATCTAGTTTGGCATGTATGATGTATACAAAGTTGCAGTTGCCTTGTTGTTCTATAGCTCAATCTGTGATGTCTCTAAGTGGTGTTTAACATCCACTTTAACCTTATTTATGTGAATCTATGAATCTATGATGTCTGAATCTGAATCTAAGTAGTGTTTAACATCACTGAATCTGAATCTGTGAATCTGTGATGTCTCTAACCTTATTTATGATTTGTTGTGCATTTCATTCTGCTGATTTTATACAAATTACAGTAGAGTGTTTCACACAATGGACGTTGATTCAAACAATCCTACATTGAGTGGGGGTGATGAAGTTGAGGAAGTAGAGAACAATCCTTCACTAAATGAGAGTGGTGAAATTGAAGAACCTAAGAAGGGGATGTGTTTTACCTCAAAGCAAGATGTAATAGCCCGACCCTCGTACATAATTCTGGTACCGTTTCAGCCCTCTATTCTGTGTTTTCGAATGCATATTATGAAATTCTATGTGAAATTACATTGAATTATATGAGACTTAGAAATGTGGATTCCTATCTGTTGATTAAGAACATTATTTGTCACACTTGAATTATTAGAACCTGAAATTGGACGCCTTAGAGACTAAATTTTCAGAAATTGATTTGACATTTGAAATCTGTGTGATTTTTAAGCTCTAATGGGATTTTCTGTGAAATTTCAATTTAGGATGCTTAAACGATTGAATTTTGTCTTATTCTCTTTTTATATAAACAAATGGATTTATATCAAACTTGGAGTTATTTTTTAGAAACATCTCTTGTGTGTAGAAGAGGGGAAAACGTGAGTGTTGGAGAGAAGCTCTCCAAGTGAAGAATTTGGAGAATTTGTGAAGATTGTTTAGATTGAACTCAAGGTATGGAAAATTTCTTGATCTAGCCTCTCTCTCTTGATCTTGGTTGGGAATCCTTCTTTTGTTCTTGGAAAGTTATGGTAGATGTGAAGGTTTTATGAGATGATTTATGTTGGTGAACCAAATTGAGTTATGGAGGGAAATCTATACCTTATTTCCTTGTTATTCCATGAGAATATTCAATTATGTGTTTGAATTAGAAGCTTAGATAGCTCTATATGCATATGTTTATGTAAACCCAAAATGATGGGAATTTTGGAAAGGTTATGGTTGGTTTGAGTTTGGAATTTGAGAGAAAGATGGCTTGTTGAAACTTCTAATCTTGCTTAATTTGTCATGCTCAAGGTAGAATCCATGTTATGGTGATGTTAGGTTGGAATATTGCATTAATCTAACCTTGGATTGCATGTAAAATGGAGTGTTGTTGCTAAATTTTGGGTTGAAGTCGAGGTGCCCCAAATCAGGGCCACGGACGCTCGAGCGGGAAAATTAACCTCTCAGCAGTTTTTCTGAAATTACCCTGTCCTCTCGAGCGGAGGAATTTCCGCTCGAGCGCAATAATCGACCTCTCAGCATTTTTGTTGAAATTGTACAGCACGCTCAAGCGGCCAAATTGGCGCTCGAGCGGGGGACTTATTTTCAAAAAAAAAATGTATTTGTTCAGTTTTGCGTGCTTGACTCTCTGGTATTTTTAGAATATTTTTCTGATGATTTTAAGATGGTTATAAATTCATGTGAAGTATGATGACTGAGGATGGTTCCTCAATGATTTAAGAAGAAAGAGAACTAATTTACAAGTTATGATTGTGTGCAGGGCACACTCCAGAAGGAACTAGCACGCCATCACAACGCTGTGAGTAATAGTACATTGAACATATATTTATTTACTGCTAATGTTTGTTAATAACATTCTGTTTTCCGTCAGTTACGATATTAGCATATGTATTGATTGGAACTCAATGAAAATAAAAGGTTGGAAAAGATATACGTACATATTTGTATGTTCTGGGCCGAAAGGCTGTTCTGGGCCGAAAGGTCGTTCTAATAATTCTGGGCCGAAAGGCCGTTCTGCTATAACTGTAACCTTAGGCCAAAGGCCGTTCTGAAAGTAAAAATCATATCAGACTAACATTTGAATCTCATTTTTGTGAATGCACTGTTATGCATTGTGGTTAAAGTTGGGTATTAAACTGCTTAAGTATTATTATTCACTGAGCTTGTCTCACTCTGTTATTTTGTCTGATTCTGTAGGAAAATCGACTTGGAGGTCAGTCCTAGCTTCAATATCATTTAGCTTGTGTCAGCCTAAGGACAGCCAGGCACTTGGAGAAGCCTTTACATGCTAGGACAGTTTTGTTAGACCCTGTCATTCTGTACTAATGTTTTGTTGGCCAAAGTTGTTTGTATATAATATTTTGTTACATGCTCAACCTTTAGGCTGGACTTGTATATGTGTATGTAACTTAACCTCAGTCGCATGCTCACTATATGTTAATTCCGAGTTATGGTCCTGGCATATTTGTGATAGCTCAATGGATGTGTCTGCATGTTGTTCTATTAATTTAACGTTTCCATTCAGGCCCCGAATATCTTTTATAACAAGTTATTTTGTCTGTTTCTGATTAGGTCATGCCCAAAACTTTTAGGGGCAGGTTAGGAGCGTGACAAGTGGTATCAGAGCACGAGTTGCTATCTTACACATGGATCCATTGGACTTTAGGATGTCTAGAAATTTGTAGGTATCATGTAGTAAAGAAAGACTGATAGCAACGTCAAATGTTTTCTGCTAATGCTAACGATGATGATCAATGTCTATTGTATTCTTTTGTGTATGTTGTACTTGATTGTTGTGTAGATCATGGTGAGAACAATGACAGAGGAGCAGGAAGATGCTACTGCTGCCCGGTTGGACAGGATGGAGAGAATGATTATGGAAATGGCAGAAACCTTACGTCGGCCACAGCAACAACAATAGCCACAGCAACAGCAACAGCCACAACGGCAACAACAACCACAAGAACAACCGCCACCACCACCAATACCTCCACCGGCAGTACAAGATTTCCATGCTGAAGATAGAACCATTACACTTACAAAGGAGTTTAAAAAGATGAAACCACCAGTGTTTAAAGGCGGAATCGAACCGATGAAAGCTGAGGCATGGATATTGCGAATAGAAAAGTTGTTCGAAGTTTTCCCTTGTACTGAAATCCAAAAGGTGCAACTTGCTGCTTTTACTCTTGAAGATGAGGCGCGAAGGTGGTGGATGCTCACAAGAACAATGCATCAGGGGTTGACATAGGACATATTCTTAGAACTATTTTATGATAAATATTTTCCCTAGAGTATGCGGGACAAGAAGGTGACTGAATTCAAAACATTGAGACAAGGAAATAAAACTGTTGCCGAATATGAAGCTCAATTTGCAGAACTAGCCCGATTTGCACCTCACATGGTAGATACAGAATACAAGAAGGCACGAAAATTTGAAGGAGGATTGCGGAGTACTATTCTGGACTGAGTTAATGTGCTGAAGTTGCCTACCTACGTTGATGTGTTAGAAAGGGCTGTTATAGCAGAAGGGAATGTTGCTACTCAGACTCGGATTTCTGAATGGAAAAGAAAAAGGCAGAACAACCAATGGTTCAAGGGGTCAACTACTCCACCAAATAAGAAGCAAAAGTCAGGGACCTCCAACACCACTACTTCTCCTCAAAATTCAGCTCTTGTGTGTCCAGAATGTGGATGGAGGCATCGAGGGATTTGTCACCAATTGTCTGGGGCATGTTTTCGAGGTGGCAAAACGGGGCATTTGATAAAAGACTGTCCGCAAAAGAATCAACAAACTGGTAACAAGGCCGCCACAAGCTCAGCAGGGTCTACACCGGCTCCTAATGCCAAGTCAGCTGCTAAACCTGCTAATAATAAAGATACTACGAGGCTAGGCAAGGTGTTTGCGTTGGTTCCAAGAGATGTGCAGAATGCAACAACAGTGGTGTCAGGTATATTTATGGTTCATGATCATTCTGCTTACGTCTTATTTGATTCTGGCTCCACCTGTTCCTTTGTGTCAAAATTATTTGCGAAAAAATTAGATAAACCTGAAGAAGAATTGACTTATGTGTTGTGTGTATCTTCACCTATGGGACATTCCATGATCTGTACTTCTGTCTACTCTGCTTGTGAACTTCTTATTGGGGATGTCCGTGTATATGCTAATTTATTACCACTTGATATGACTTCTTTTGATATTATTCTGGGAATGGATTGGTTGAGTGAATATGGTGCCACTATAGACTGCCTGACGAAGCAAATCAAATTCCACCATCCGGGGCAATCAGAAGCTATTTATCAGGGACAGGGGGTAACTTCTCCCCCGTATGTGATTTCTACAGCAAGGGCTTGTAAATTAATTCAAAAAGGGTGTCAGGGATACTTATGTAGTATTTCGGAAGGGCCAATAATGAATGAGAATACTGAGATGATTCCAGTTGTCTGTGAATTTCCGGATGTGTTTTCGGAAGAATTGCCAGGAGAATTAGTGGACCGTGAAGTTGAGTTCACAATTGAAGTGCTACCGGGAATCCAACCCATTTCTAAAACCCCGTATCGAATGGCGCCAGCTGAAATGAGGGAATTGAAGATTCAGTTGCAAGACCTACTGGATAAGGGGTTTATCCGCCCGAGTGTTTCTCTGTGGGGTGCACCAGTCTTGTTTGTGAAAAAGAAAGACGGAACACTCCGATTATGTATACACTACCGGGAGCTTAATAAAGTAACAATCAAAAATAAGTATCCATTACCGCGGATCGATGATTTATTTGATCAATTACAAGGGGCACAGGTCATTACCAAGATTGACTTACGATCCGGATATCACCAATTGAAGGTTAAAGCTGATGATGTTGAGAAGACAGCTTTTCGAACCCGATACGGTCATTATGAATTTCTGGTTATGCCCTTTGGAGTTACTAACGCACCAGCAGTATTTATGGATCTGATGAACCGTGTCTTCAAACCTTATCTAGATGAGTTTGTAGTGGTCTTTATTGACGATATCCTTATTTATTCAAAGAATGCAGAGGCTCATGAAAATCATCTTCACTTAATCCTTCAGACCCTCCGGGAAAAGAAGTTGTACGCAAAGCTAAAGAAGTGTGAATTCTGGCTACATGAAGTGGCATTTCTGGGACATGTTATAACTAAGGAAGGAGTCTCTGTTGATCCAAACAAGTTTGAGGCGATTGTGAACTAGCCGACTCCGACTAGTGTGACTGAAGTGCGTAGTTTCATGGGATTAGCCGACTATTATCGGAGATTTGTTCAGGATTTTTCTAAGATTGCTGTACCACTCACACAGTTGACTAAAAAGGGAGTTGTATTTGAATGGACGGAACCGTGGGAATCTGCCTTCCAAGAATTAAAAATAAAGTTGACTACAGCCCCGGTCCAGGCCCTACCGTCTGGTACTGAGGGATTTGTGATTTACAGCGATGCGTCACATAAAGGACTTGGTTGTGTGCTTATGCAGAGTGGAAGAGTCATCGCTTATGCTTCTCGCCAGCTTAAACCCCATGAGAAGAGTTACCCCACGCATGATCTTGAGCTAGCTGCAGTCATTTTTGCTTTAAAGATTTGGCGGCATTATCTGTATGGGACTACTTGCAACATTTATACCGACCATAAAAGTCTCAAATACATTTTTACCCAAAAAGAGTTGAATATGCGCCAGCGGCGATGGTTAGAGCTTATTAAAGATTATGAATTACCGATCCACTATCATCCCGGTAAAGCCAACACGGTGGCAGACGCACTTAGTCGGAAAAATGTGGGAAATTTGGCAAGTCTATTGACAGAGGAAAAGGAGTTGATAAGTGAGCTGAATAAGATGGGGGTCGACTTGGTGATACATGGTCAAGAAGCAACAATGGCAACAATGATGGCCCAACCAACATTACTTGAGGAGATTAAATTACGCCAAATGGAGGATGGAGCTCTAAAGAAGATATGTGATGAAATGGAGACAAAACCGAAACTGGGGTTCACTTTGATAGATTCTGTGCTTAAATTTCAAGACCGAGTATGTGTCCCTGATGTGTTAGAACTTAAACGAAAGTTGATGGAAGAAGCACATGCCTCAAGGGTTTCTATGAATCCAGGAAGTACGAAAATGTATCGGGATTTGAAGTAGAATTTTTGGTGGCCAAGTATGAAAAAAGAAATCGCAGAGTTTGTTTCTAAGTGTTTGCAATGCCAGCAAGTAAAAACAGAGCATCAGAAACCCGCAGGGTTATTACAACCTCTTCCAATCCCGGAGTGGAAGTGGAAACATCTGACCATGGATTTTGTTGTAGGCTTGCCACGGACACCTCGAGGTATGAATTCTATATGGGTCATTGTCGACCGATTAACTAAGTCCGCCCACTTCTTGCCGGTGAAGACCTAGTATAATGCAGATAAACTTGCTGTGATCTATGTGAATGAAATTGTAAGGCTTCATGGTGTTCCGGTCTCAATTGTGTCAGATAGAAACCCAAAATTTGTTTCAAGGTTCTAGCAAAGTCTACAGGTCGCACTGGGTACAGAATTAAAGTTTAGCACAGCTTTCCACCCTCAAACAGATGGACAATCCGAAAGGACGATTCAGATGCTGGAAGATATGCTGCGAATGTGTATTCTGGATTTTCAGGAAAGTTGGGAAACTCATCTGCCATTGGTTGAGTTTACGTATAATAACAGTTACCATTCGAGTATTGAAATGGCACCCTATGAAGCTCTGTATGGAAGACCGTGTCGTTCTCTCGTGTGTTGGGCTGAAGTTGGAGATAGGCCATTGTTAGGGCCAGAGATTGTCCAGTTGACAACTGAAAAGGTTAGAATTATTCGAGAAAGATTAAAAACTGCCCAAAGTAGGCAGAAGAGTTATGCAGATAACCGGCCAAGGAATTTGGAGTTTGACGTGGATAGTCATGTTTTTGTGAAAGTTACCCCAATGAAAGGACACCCAAGATTCGGAAAAAGGGGTAAGCTGACACCCCGATATGTTGGTCCCTTTCAGATCTTAGAAAAAGTGGGTCCGGTAGCCTACCGTGTTGCTCTTCCGCCATATATGAGTCAGATTCATAATGTGTTCCATGTTTCTATGCTTCGGGGATACCTTCCACATCCGTCGCATGTTATTGATTATCACCAAATTGTACTAACTGACAAGTTAACATACGAGGAAAAACCAATTCGAATTCTGGACCGTCAAGTGAAACAGTTGCGGAACCGAGAAATTTCAATGGTGAAAGTGGAGTGGCAAGAGCACTACGGAACCGAGGCAACGTGGGAAAAGGAAGATGAAATGCAACACCAATATCTGTATCTGTTTCCGTCCTAAGATAAAACAAGTTTGGAGGACCAAACTTAATTAAGGGGGGGGGGAGTGTAATAGCCCGACCCTCGTACATAATTCTGGTACCCTTTCAGCCCTCTATTCTGTGTTTTCGAATGCATATTATGAAATTCTATGTGAAATTACATTGAATTATATGAGAATTAGAAATGTGGATTCCTATCTGTTGATTAAGAACATTATCTGTCACACTTGAATTATTAGAACCTGAAATTGGACGCCTTAGAGACTAAATTTTCAGAAATTGATTTGACATTTGAAATCTGCGTGATTTTTAAGCTCTAATGGGATTTTCTGTGAAATTTCAATTTAGGATGCTTAAACGATTGAATTTTGTCTTATTCTCTTTTTATATAAACAAATGGATTTATATCAAACTTGGAGTTATTTTTTAGAAACATCTCTTGTGTGTAGAAGAGGGGAAAACGTGAGTGTTGGAGAGAAGCTCTCCAAGTGAAGAATTTGGAGAATTTGTGAAGATTATTTAGATTGAACTCAAGGTATGGAAAATTTCTTGATCTAGCCTCTCTCTCTTGATCTTGGTTGGGAATCCTTCTTTTGTTCTTGGAAAGTTATGGTAGATATGAAGGTTTTATGAGATGATTTATGTTGGTGAACCAAATTGAGTTATGGAGGGAAATCTATACCTTATTTCCTTGTTATTCCATGAAAATATTCAATTATGTGTTTGAATTAGAAGCTTAGATAGCTCTATATGCATATGTTTATGTAAACCCAAAATGATGGGAATTTTAGAAAGGTTATGGTTGGTTTGAGTTTGGAATTTGAGAGAAAGATGGCTTGTTGAAACTTCTAATCTTGCTTAATTTGTCATGCTCAAGGTAGAATCCATGTTATGGTGATGTTAGGTTGGAATATTGCATTAATCTAACCTTGGATTGCATGTAAAATGGAGTGTTGTTGCTAAATTTTGGGTTGAAGTCGAGCTGCCCCAAATCAGGGCCACGGACGCTCGAGCGGAAGTCATGGCCGCTCGAGCGGGAAAATTAACCTCTCAGCAGTTTTTCTGAAATTACCCTGTCCGCTCGAGTGCAATAATCAACCTCTCAGCATTTTTGTTGAAATTGTACAGCACGCTCGAGCGGCCAAATTGGCGCTCGAGCGGGGAACTTATTTTCAAAAAAAAAAAAAAGTATTTGTTCAGGTTTGCGTGCTTGACTCTCTGGTATTTTTAGAATATTTTTCTGATGATTTTAAGATGGTTATAAATCCATGTGAAGTATGATGACTGAGGATGGTTCCTCAATGATTTAAGAAGAAAGAGAACTAATTTACAAGTTATGATTGTGTGCAGGGCACACTCCAGAAGGAACTAGCACGCCATCACAACGCTATGAGTAATAGTACATTGAACATATATTTATTTACTGCTAATGTCTGTTAATAACATTCTATTTTCTGTCAGTTACGATATTAGCATATGTATTGATTGGAACTCAATGAAAATAAAAGGTTGGAAAAAATATACGTACATATTTGTATGTTCTGGGCGGAAAGGTTGTTCTGGGCCGTAAGGCTGTTTTGAGCCGAAAGGCTGTTCTGGGCCGAAAGGCCGTTCTGATAATTCTGGGCCGAAAGGTCGTTCTGCTATAACTGTAACCTTAGGCCAAAGGCCGTTCTGAAAGTAAAAATCATATCAGACTAACTTTTGAATCTCATTTTTGTGAATGCACTGTTATGCATTGTGGTTAAAGTTGGGTATTAAACTACTTAAGTATTATTATTCACTGAGCTTGTCTCACTCTGTTATTTTGTCTGATTTTGTAGGAAAATCGACTTGGAGGTCAGTCCTAGCTTCAATATCATTTAGCTTGTGTCAGCCTAAGGACAGCCAAGCACTTGGAGAAGCCTTTACATGCTAGGACAGTTTTGTTAGACCCTGTCATTCTGTACTAATGTTTTGTTGGCCAAAGTTGTTTGTATATAATATTTTGTTACATGCTCAACCTTTGGGCTGGACTTGTATATGTGTATGTAACTTACCTCAGTCGCATGCTCACTATATGTTAATTCCGAGTTATGGTCCTGGCATATTTGTGATAGCTCAATGGATGTGTCTGCATGTTGTTCTATTAATTTAACGCTTCCATTCAGGCCCCGAATATCTTTTATAACAGGTTATTTTGTCTGTTTCTGATTAGGTCATGCCCAAAACTTTTAGGGGAAGGTTAGGGGCGTGACACAAGAAGTGCACGAGTTTTATGCAAAATATGCTAAAAACCTTGGATTTGCTATAGCTTACAGAACACAGAATGTTGGAGCTGATGGAAAGGTGAAATACTTTGGAATTGAATGTACTCGGGCGCAGAAGAGGACAAAAAGATCAGAAGTAAACCCCCTAAAACCATCTTTGTTATCAAAAATTGATTGTAAAGCAAAGGTAAGAGCGACTTTACAACCGGCTAGAAGATATAAGTTAACTACAGTTGTGCTTGAGCATACGCATGATTTAATTCCTAGCGACTCATGGCATTTTTCCAATGAATAAGAGGATTCGTACTCCTGTGATGAGAAGATCAGAAATAAACGATGAAACAGGAATAGGGGTGTCTAGGAATTTTCATTCTATAGTTGTTGAAGCGGGGGGATATGAGGCATTAACATTTGATGAACGAGATGCAAGGAACCACATTGAAAATGCTAGAAGATTAAGGCTTGGGGTAGGAGACGCCGAATCAGTTGCATTTTATTTTCATATGATGTAACAAGAAAATTCAAACTTCTATTCTGCAATTGACTTTGATGTAGATGGTCGCATACAAAACTTGTTTTGGGCGGATGCAAGGAGTAGGGCGGCTTATAAAGCATTTAGGGATGTTGTCTCATTTGACACCACCTATCTCACAAACAAGTATGATATGCCGTTTGCTCCGTTTGTAGGAGTTAATCACCGTGGACAGTCAATCTTGTTTGGTTGTGGGCTATTATGTAATGAGAACATAGAGACATTTGTTTGGTTATTCAAAGAATGGTTAAATTGCATGTCAGCCACTCCTTCAAAAGCTATTATAACTGACAAGTGCAGAGCTATGCAAAATGCCATAGAAATTGTCATCCCACAGGCTCGACATCGTTGGTGTTTATGGCATATAATGAAGAAAAATCCCGAGAAATTGAGAGGATATTCCCAATATGAAGCCATCAAATTCGCTTTACAAAATGTAGTGTATGATTCTTTCAGAAAAGATGAATTTGATGAGGAATGGCAAACGATGATTGAAAAGTTTAGCCTCCATAACAACGAGTGGTTGGGGGTATTATATGGTAAGTGACATAGGTGGATTCCTGCCTATGTGAAAGATATATTTTGTGCTGGCATGTCAACTACACAACGAAGTGAGAGTATGAATGTATTTTTAGATGGCTATGTAAACTCAAAGACTACTTTAGAGCAATTTGTTGAATAGTACGACAATGCATTGAGAAGTAAGATAGAGAAGGCGAACAAAGCAGACTTCAAATCTCAAAACAAATTGTATGATTGCTTAACGATGTATGTAACAACCTTCACCCTGTTTACCGATAAAATACTGATTAAATACCGATTACTGTCGAACCGAGACTGATTATGACTGGTACTTGAACTGACTGAATTACCGAACTGACTGACTGAAATCTGGAACGGAATCGATTAAGTATATCTGTTTAATTGCATTTCTATCTGTTACCTGTCTGATTATCTGTTCATGTTTTTATGTTTAGATTGCTAATTGAAGGCTTTATCGGCGGCCGAGCCGGAAATTGATTAGTGTTTTATGATCGTTGGAATTTATGTGATTTTATGGTGTATTTACCTGAAAACTGATTTAATATGATTAAAATAGAATAAAATAAGCTAAGTTAAACAAGTTACCTTATTTACCATATTGCCATCCTAACGGCCCACTATCTCAACCTTTTGAATTTCATTACACTTGAAACAAAACATTTTGCTCAGCCAAGTTCATTGTTTTGCTGACTAGAGAGAGGAAGAATAGGGAGTGAGAGTGTTTTCATCTCATTTTGCTTGGTCTTACTTGGAAATTGAGAGGATTGAAGCATAGATTTCATATTTAAGCTTCTGCACTTGAATTACAAGACCTAGGTAAGGTAATTGAACCTCTCATTGTTGTATTTAAGATTGCTCTTGCATGGTTCATGTCAAATTGTAGAGTTAAGGCATGAATTGGTTCAATAGTGTTGATATAAAGCTTAATTGTTGCATGCATGTGTATATTGAAGAGTTTTGAGCTTGATTTCATGGAAACCTTGCATGCATGTCTATCTTTTGATCATAATCCATGATTACACCAAGTTCTTGAAGAAATGAGCTCAATTGAGCAAGCATTAAATTGGTTTGAATGCATGCATGTCATGTTTGAGCATTGTTCATGAAAAATGGGTTTGAAAATGACTTTAATTGAAACACCCTTGGACCTTGATGCCTCAAATTGACCTTTGTAACATGTTGTTCTATGAGTTTACTTATGTTTTCCAGAAAATTGGCCCAAGAGGATCGAAATTTAGTGCATTTAAACTTGGTTTTTGGCTTGAAGGTACAATCTGGGTTTTCCAGATTTTGCACTCCCGCTCGAGCGGGGAAAGTGGCACTCGAGCGGGTAATTCGAGCATCCAGTACTTTGCACTGCTTTGCAGTCCGCTTGAGCGGGGTAATTGGCGCTCGAGCGGGGCCTTGTGCCTTGCGCTCGAGCGGCTATCGAGCGCCCAATTGAGCATGATTTTTGAGCATCCAGCACTTTTGACTGTTTGCATGTACGCTCGAGCGGGAACCGTTGTCTGCATGTCCGCTCGAGCTGGGAAACCTACGCTAGAGCGGGACTCTGTTTCACTGAAAATTCTGAAAATGTTTTCTGAGTGCATCTTTATATCCTCTTTCTATCCTAGGCATTCCTAGGGCATATTTAAGGCATCTTATTGAGGATATAGATGTAGAACACACCGAGGCAAATTAGGGACTAAGTTATCATCTTTCCCAACTATATAGCTTAGTGTGTGTTTAACCTGTGTACTGTGTAGGGTTGGTGACTGGGGACGCACTCTAGCTTACTGTAGCCCAGAACTCTGTGAGTAACAATCGTGTAAAGATATGTTCAAAATGATTATCTTTTGAATATTGAACTGTACTACTTTCTGAACTGATATTGTTAACTGAATGAATGTATGTCCTATATTCTGAACTGTATTGTGGCATCCTTAGCAACTACTGTTACTGACTGTTACTGTTACAGAGATCTCTGTCGGTTCCCTCGCTGGAACCATTACTGTTTACTAATTGATGGCCATCATTTACTGTTCGGTCTTCTAAGACCTACTGTTTACTGTTATGCTAATGGATGTACCACATATGACTGTTTACGGTACTGAACAACTGATATACTGATTTAATGAACTGTTTTCATTACTGTAAGGACATTCATTCTAAACCCCTTTACGCTTTATGTTATTCACTGGGCTTTAGCTCACTGCTCATATATATATGTAGGTGTACAGGCACCGAACCAATGCTAGGAGCGTCGGGGTAAACTCCAGTTTTGTCAAGCCAACCACTGTGCCTCACTGCGAGGTTCCGAGCCTGCCAAGGTATGGCTTAGGGGTGTTTTTTTATTTCCCCGTCTGTCTCTGTACCGTTTTGTAATACTGTATAGACTGTACTGTACTGTGTTAATAGGGTTTTAGTCCCTGCTCTGGATGGCTGTATATACTGT
>JAXFYN010000882.1:0-83515 GCA_036172215.1 Camellia granthamiana
AGATATGTAAATACGGCGTTTACTTACCATTTCTCACGCATTACGGTTCGAACACTCGAACACCTATACGGATTCTCTTGCACAGTGGCAGATATGCAAATACGGCGTTTACTTACCATTTCTCACGCATTAGGGTTCGAACACACGAACACCTATACGGATTCTCCTGCACAGTGGCAGATATGTAAATACGGCGTTTACTTACCAATTCTCACGCATTTCGGTTGGAACACTCGAACACCTATACGGATTCTCCTGCACAGTGGCAGATATGTAAATACGGCGTTTACTTACCATTTCTCACGCATTACGGTTCGAACACTCGAACACCTATACGGATTCACCTGCACAGTGGCAGATATGTAAATACGGCGTTTACTTACCATTTCTGACGCATTACGGTTCGAACAATCGAACACCTATACGGATTCTCTTGCACAGTGGCAGATATGTAAATACGGCGTTTACTTACCATTTCTCACGCATTACGCTTCGAATACTCGAACACCTATACGGATTCTCCTGCACAGTGGCAGATACGTAAATACAGCGTTTACTTACCATTTCTCACGCATTACGCTTCGAACACTCGAACATCTATACGGATTCTCCTTTACAGTGGCAGATATGTAAATACAGCGTTTACTTACCATTTCTCACGCATTACGGTTCGAACACTCGAACACCTATACGGATTCTCCTGCACAGTGGCAGATATGTAAATACAGCGTTTACTTACCATTTCTCACGCATTAGGGTTCGAACACTCGAACACCTATACGGATTCTCCTGCACAGTGGCAGATATGTAAATATGACGTTTACTTACCATTTCTCAGGCATTAGGGTTCGAACACTCAAACACCTATACGGATTCTCCTGGACAGTGGCAGATATGTAAATACGGCGTTTACTTACCAGTTCTCACGCATTAGGGTTCGAACACTCGAACACCTACACGGATTCTCCTGCACAGTGGCAGATATGTAAATACGATGTTTACTTACCATTTCTCATGCATTAGGGTTCGAACACTCGAGCACCTATACGGATTCTCCTGCACAGTGGCAGATATGTAAATACGGCGTTTACTTACCATTTCTCATGCATTAGGGTTCGAACACTCGAACACCTATACGGATTCCCCTGCACAGTGGCAGATATGTAAATACGGCGTTTACTTACCATTTCTCACGCATTAGGGTTCGAACACACGAACACCTATACGGATTCTCCTGAACAGTGGCAGATATGTAAATACGGCGTTTACTTACCATTTCTCACGGATTACGCTTCGAACACTCGAACACCTATACGGATTCTCCTACACAATGGCAGATATGTAAATACGGCGTTTACTTACCATTTCTCACGCATTACGCTTCGAACAGTCGAACACCTATACGGATTCTCCTGCACAGTGGCAGATATGTAAATACGGCGTTTCTTACCATTTCTCACACATTACGCTTCGAACACTCGAACACCTATACGTATTCTCCTGCACAGTGGCAGATATGTAAATAAGGCGTTTACTTACCATTTCTCACGCATTACGCTTCGAACACTCGAACACCTATACGGATTCTCCTGCACACTGGCAGATATGTAAATACGGCGTTTACTTACCATTTCTCACGCATTACGCTTCGAACACTCGAACACCTATACGGATTCTCCTGCACAGTGGCAGATACGTAAATACGGCGTTTACTTACCATTTCTCACGCATTAGGGTTCGAACACTCGAACACCTATACGGATTCTCCTGCACAGTGGCAGATACGTAAATACGGCGTTTAAATACCATTTCTCACGCATTAGCGTTCGAACACTCGAACACCTATACGGATTCTCCTGCACAGTGGCAGATATGTAAATATGGCGTTTACTTACCATTTCTCACGCATTACGCTTCGAACACTCGAACACCTATACAGATCCTCCTACACAATGGCAGATATGTAAATACGGCGTTTACTTACCATTTCTCACGCATTACGCCTCGAACACTCGAACACCTATACGGATTCTCCTGCACAGTGGCAAATATGTAAATACGGCATTTACTTACCATTTCTCACGCATTAGGGTTGAACACACGAACACCTATACGGATTCTCCCGTACAGTGGCAGATATGTAAACTACGGCGTTTACTTACCATTTCTCACGCATTACGCTTCGAACACTCGAACACCTATACGGATTCTCCTGCACAGTGGCAGATATGTAAATACGGCGTTTACTTGCCATTTCTCACGCATTACGGTTCGAACACTCAAACACCTATACGGATTCTCGTGCACAGTGGCAGATATGCAAATACAGCGTTTACTTACCATTTCTCACGCATTAGCGTTCGAACACACGAACACCTATACGGATTCTCCTGCACAGTGGCAGATATGTAAATACGGCGTTTACTTACCATTTCTCACGCATTTGGGTTGGAGCACTCGAACACCTATACGGATTCTCCTGCACAGTGGCAGATATGTAAATACGGCGTTTACTTACCATTTCTCACGCATTACGGTTCGAACACTCGAACACCTATACGGATTCACCTGCACAGTGGCAGATATGTAAATACGGCGTTTACTTACCATTTCTGACGCATTACGGTTCGAACAATCGAACACCTATACGGATTCTCTTGCACAGTGGCAGATATGTAAATACGGCGTTTACTTACCATTTCTCACGCATTACGCTTCGAATACTCGAACACCAATACGGATTCTCCTGCACAGTGGCAGATACGTAAATACGGCGTTTACTTACCATTTCTCACGCATTAGGGTTCGAACACTCGACCACCTATACGGATTCTCCTGCACAGTGGTAGATATGTAAATATGGCATTTACTTACCATTTCTCACGCATTACGCTTCGAACACTCGAACACCTATACGGATTCTCCTACACAGTGGCAGATATGTAAATACGGCGTTTACTTACCATTTCTCACGCATTACGCTTCGAACACTCGAACACCTATACGGATTCTCCTGCACAGTGGTAGATACGTAAATACGGCGTTTACTTACCATTTCTCACGCATTACGCTTCGAACATTCGAACACCTATACGGATTCTCCATTACAGTGGCAGATATGTAAATACAGCGTTTACTTACTGTTTCTCACGCATTACGGTTCGAACACCCGAACACCTATACGGATTCTCCTGCACAGTGGCAGATATGTAAATACAGCGTTTACTTACCATTTCTCACGCATTAGGGTTCGAACACTCGAACACCTATACGGATTCTCCTGCACAGTGACAGATATGTAAATACGACGTTTACTTACCATTTCTCAGGCATTAGGGTTCGAACACTCAAACACCTATACGGATTCTCCTGGACAGTGGCAGATATGTAAATACGGCGTTTACTTACCAGTTCTCACGCATTAGGGTTCGAACACTCGAACACCTACACGGATTCTCCTGCACAGTGGCAGATATGTAAATACGATGTTTACTTACCATTTCTCATGCATTATGGTTCGAACACTCGAGCACCTATACGGATTCTCCTGCACAGTGGCAGATATGTAAATACGGCGTTTACTTACCATTTCTCACGCATTAGGGTTCGAACACTCGAACACCTATACGGATTCCCCTGCACAGTGGCAGATATGTAAATACGGCGTTTACTTACCATTTCTCATGCATTACGGTTCGAATACTCGAACACCTATACGGATTCTCCTGCACAGTGGCATATATGTAAATACGACGTTTACTTACCATTTCTCATGCATTAGGGTTCGAACACACGAACACCTATACGTATTCTACTGCACAGTGGCAGATATGTAAATACGGCGTTTACTTACCATTTCTCACGCATTACGGTTCGAACAATCGAACACCTATACGGATTCTCTTGCACAGTGGCAGATATGTAAATACGGCGTTTACTTACCATTTCTCACGCATTAGGGTTCGAACACACGAACACCTATACGTATTCTACTGCACAGTGGCAGATATGTAAATACGGCGTTTGCTTGGCAGATATGTAAATACGGCGTTTACTTACCATTTCTCACGCATTACGCTTCGAACAGTCGAACACCTATACGGATTCTCCTGCACAGTGGCAGATATGTAAATACGGCGTTTCTTACCATTTCTCACACATTACGCTTCGAACACTCGAACACCTATACGGATTCTCCTGCACAGTGGCAGATATGTAAATATGGCGTTTACTAACCATTTCTCACGCATTACGCTTCGAACACTCGAACACCTATACGGATTCTCCTGCACAATGGCAGATATGTAAATACGGCGTTTACTTACAATTTCTCACGCATTACGCTTCGAACACTCGAACACCTATACGGATTCTCCTGCACAGTGGCAGATACGTAAATACGGCGTTTACTTACCATTTCTCACGCATTAGGGTTCGAACACTCGAACACCTATACGGATTCTCCTGCACAGTGGCAGATACGTAAATACGGCGTTTAAATACCATTTCTCACGCATTAGCGTTCGAACACTCGAACACCTATACGGATTCTCCTGCACAGTGGCAGATATGTAAATATGGCGTTTACTTACCATTTCTCACGCATTACGCTTCGAACACTCGAACACCTATACAGATCCTCCTACACAATGGCAGATATGTAAATACGGCGTTTACTTACCATTTCTCACGCATTACGCCTCGAACACTCGAACACCTATACGGATTCTCCTGCACAGTGGCAAATATGTAAATACGGCATTTACTTACCATTTCTCACGCATTAGGGTTCGAACACACGAACACCTATACGGATTCTCCCGTACAGTGGCAGATATGTAAATACGGCGTTTACTTACCATTTCTCACGCATTACGCTTCGAACACTCGAACACCTATACGGATTCTCCTGCACAGTGGCAGATATGTAAATACGGCGTTTACTTACCATTTCTCACGCATTACGGTTCGAACACTCAAACACCTATACGGATTCTCGTGCACAGTGGCAGATATGCAAATACAGCGTTTACTTACCATTTCTCACGCATTAGCGTTCGAACACACGAACACCTATACGGATTCTCCTGCACAGTGGCAGATATGTAAATACGGCGTTTACTTACCATTTCTCACGCATTTGGGTTGGAGCACTCGAACACCTATACGGATTCTCCTGCACAGTGGCAGATATGTAAATACGGCGTTTACTTACCATTTCTCACGCATTACGGTTCGAACACTCGAACACCTATACGGATTCACCTGCACAGTGGCAGATATGTAAATACGGCGTTTACTTACCATTTCTGACGCATTACGGTTCGAACAATCGAACACCTATACGGATTCTCTTGCACAGTGGCAGATATGTAAATACGGCGTTTACTTACCATTTCTCACGCATTACGCTTCGTATACTCGAACACCAATACGGATTCTCCTGCACAGTGGCAGATACGTAAATACGGCGTTTACTTACCATTTCTCACGCATTAGGGTTCGAACACTCGACCACCTATACGGATTCTCCTGCACAGTGGTAGATATGTAAATATGGCATTTACTTACCATTTCTCACGCATTACGCTTCGAACACTCGAACACCTATACGGATTCTCCTACACAGTGGCAGATATGTAAATACGGCGTTTACTTACCATTTCTCACGCATTACGCTTCGAACACTCGAACACCTATACGGATTCTCCTGCACAGTGGTAGATACGTAAATACGGCGTTTACTTACCATTTCTCACGCATTACGCTTCGAACATTCGAACACCTATACGGATTCTCCATTACAGTGGCAGATATGTAAATACAGCGTTTACTTACTGTTTCTCACGCATTACGGTTCGAACACCCGAACACCTATACGGATTCTCCTGCACAGTGGCAGATATGTAAATACAGCGTTTACTTACCATTTCTCACGCATTAGGGTTCGAACACTCGAACACCTATACGGATTCTCCTGCACAGTGACAGATATGTAAATACGACGTTTACTTACCATTTCTCAGGCATTAGGGTTCGAACACTCAAACACCTATACGGATTCTCCTGGACAGTGGCAGATATGTAAATACGGCGTTTACTTACCAGTTCTCACGCATTAGGGTTCGAACACTCGAACACCTACACGGATTCTCCTGCACAGTGGCAGATATGTAAATACGATGTTTACTTACCATTTCTCATGCATTATGGTTCGAACACTCGAGCACCTATACGGATTCTCCTGCACAGTGGCAGATATGTAAATACGGCGTTTACTTACCATTTCTCACGCATTAGGGTTCGAACACTCGAACACCTATACGGATTCCCCTGCACAGTGGCAGATATGTAAATACGGCGTTTCTTACCATTTCTCACACATTACGCTTCGAACACTCGAACACCTATACGGATTCTCCTGCACAGTGGCAGATATGTAAATATGGCGTTTACTAACCATTTCTCACGCATTACGCTTCGAACACTCGAACACCTATACGGATTCTCCTGCACAATGGCAGATATGTAAATACGGCGTTTACTTACAATTTCTCACGCATTACGCTTCGAACACTCGAACACCTATACGGATTCTCCTGCACAGTGGCAGATACGTAAATACGGCGTTTACTTACCATTTCTCACGCATTAGGGTTCGAACACTCGAACACCTATACGGATTCTCCTGCACAGTGGCAGATACGTAAATACGGCGTTTAAATACCATTTCTCACATATTAGCGTTCGAACACTCGAACACCTATACGGATTCTCCTGCACAGTGGCAGATATGTAAATATGGCGTTTACTTACCATTTCTCACGCATTACGCTTCGAACACTCGAACACCTATACAGATCCTCCTACACAATGGCAGATATGTAAATACGGCGTTTACTTACCATTTCTCACGCATTACGCCTCGAACACTCGAACACCTATACGGATTCTCCTGCACAGTGGCAAATATGTAAATACGGCATTTACTTACCATTTCTCACGCATTAGGGTTCGAACACACGAACACCTATACGGATTCTCCCGTACAGTGGCAGATATGTAAATACGGCGTTTACTTACCATTTCTCACGCATTACGCTTCGAACACTCGAACACCTATACGGATTCTCCTGCACAGTGGCAGATATGTAAATACGGCGTTTACTTACCATTTCTCACGCATTACGGTTCGAACACTCAAACACCTATACGGATTCTCGTGCACAGTGGCAGATATGCAAATACAGCGTTTACTTACCATTTCTCACGCATTAGCGTTCGAACACACGAACACCTATACGGATTCTCCTGCACAGTGGCAGATATGTAAATACGGCGTTTACTTACCATTTCTCACGCATTTGGGTTGGAGCACTCGAACACCTATACGGATTCTCCTGCACAGTGGCAGATATGTAAATACGGCGTTTACTTACCATTTCTCACGCATTACGGTTCGAACACTCGAACACCTATACGGATTCACCTGCACAGTGGCAGATATGTAAATACGGCGTTTACTTACCATTTCTGACGCATTACGGTTCGAACAATCGAACACCTATACGGATTCTCTTGCACAGTGGCAGATATGTAAATACGGCGTTTACTTACCATTTCTCACGCATTACGCTTCGAATACTCGAACACCAATACGGATTCTCCTGCACAGTGGCAGATACGTAAATACGGCGTTTACTTACCATTTCTCACGCATTAGGGTTCGAACACTCGACCACCTATACGGATTCTCCTGCACAGTGGTAGATATGTAAATATGGCATTTACTTACCATTTCTCACGCATTACGCTTCGAACACTCGAACACCTATACGGATTCTCCTACACAGTGGCAGATATGTAAATACGGCGTTTACTTACCATTTCTCACGCATTACGCTTCGAACACTCGAACACCTATACGGATTCTCCTGCACAGTGGTAGATACGTAAATACGGCGTTTACTTAGCATTTCTCACGCATTACGCTTCGAACATTCGAACACCTATACGGATTCTCCATTACAGTGGCAGATATGTAAATACAGCGTTTACTTACTGTTTCTCACGCATTACGGTTCGAACACCCGAACACCTATACGGATTCTCCTGCACAGTGGCAGATATGTAAATACAGCGTTTACTTACCATTTCTCACGCATTAGGGTTCGAACACTCGAACACCTATACGGATTCTCCTGCACAGTGACAGATATGTAAATACGACGTTTACTTACCATTTCTCAGGCATTAGGGTTCGAACACTCAAACACCTATACGGATTCTCCTGGACAGTGGCAGATATGTAAATACGGCGTTTACTTACCAGTTCTCACGCATTAGGGTTCGAACACTCGAACACCTACACGGATTCTCCTGCACAGTGGCAGATATGTAAATACGATGTTTACTTACCATTTCTCATGCATTATGGTTCGAACACTCGAGCACCTATACGGATTCTCCTGCACAGTGGCAGATATGTAAATACGGCGTTTACTTACCATTTCTCACGCATTAGGGTTCGAACACTCGAACACCTATACGGATTCCCCTGCACAGTGGCAGATATGTAAATACGGCGTTTACTTACCATTTCTCATGCATTACGGTTCGAATACTCGAACACCTATACGGATTCTCCTGCACAGTGGCATATATGTAAATACGACGTTTACTTACCATTTCTCATGCATTAGGGTTCGAACACACGAACACCTATACGTATTCTACTGCACAGTGGCAGATATGTAAATACGGCGTTTACTTACCATTTCTCACGCATTACGGTTCGAACAATCGAACACCTATACGGATTCTCTTGCACAGTGGCAGATATGTAAATACGGCGTTTACTTACCATTTCTCACGCATTAGGGTTCGAACACACGAACACCTATACGTATTCTACTGCACAGTGGCAGATATGTAAATACGGCGTTTGCTTGGCAGATATGTAAATACGGCGTTTACTTACCATTTCTCACGCATTACGCTTCGAACAGTCGAACACCTATACGGATTCTCCTGCACAGTGGCAGATATGTAAATACGGCGTTTCTTACCATTTCTCACACATTACGCTTCGAACACTCGAACACCTATACGGATTCTCCTGCACAGTGGCAGACATGTAAATATGGCGTTTACTAACCATTTCTCACGCATTACGCTTCGAACACTCGAACACCTATACGGATTCTCCTGCACAATGGCAGATATGTAAATACGGCGTTTACTTACAATTTCTCACGCATTACGCTTCGAACACTCGAACACCTATACGGATTCTCCTGCACAGTGGCAGATACGTAAATACGGTGTTTACTTACCATTTCTCACGCATTAGGGTTCGAACACTCGAACACCTATACGGATTCTCCTGCACAGTGGCAGATACGTAAATACGGCGTTTAAATACCATTTCTCACGCATTAGCGTTCGAACACTCGAACACCTATACGGATTCTCCTGCACAGTGGTAGATATGTAAATATGGCGTTTACTTACCATTTCTCACGCATTACGCTTCGAACACTCGAACACCTATACAGATCCTCCTACACAATGGCAGATATGTAAATACGGCGTTTACTTACCATTTCTCACGCATTACGCCTCGAACACTCGAACACCTATACGGATTCTCCTGCACAGTGGCAGATATGTAAATACGGCGTTTACTTACCATTTCTCACGCATTAGGGTTCGAACACACGAACACCTATACGGATTCTCCCGTACAGTGGCAGATATGTAAATACGGCGTTTACTTACCATTTCTCACGCATTACGCTTCGAACACTCGAACACCTATACGGATTCTCCTGCACAGTGGTAGATATGTAAATATGGCATTTACTTACCATTTCTCACGCATTACGCTTCGAACACTCGAACACCTATACGGATTCTCCTACACAGTGGCAGATATGTAAATACGGCGTTTACTTACCATTTCTCACGCATTACGCTTCGAACACTCGAACACCTATACGGATTCTCCTGCACAGTGGCAGATACGTAAATACGGCGTTTACTTACCATTTCTGACGCATTACGCTTCGAACACTCGAACACCTATACGGATTCTCCTTTACAGTGGCAGATATGTAAATACAGCGTTTACTTACCGTTTCTCACGCATTACGGTTCGAACACTCGAACACCTATACGGATTCTCCTGCACAGTGGCAGATATGTAAATACAGCGTTTACTTACCATTTCTCACGCATTAGGGTTCGAACACTCGAACACCTATACGGATTCTCCTGCACAGTGGCAGATATGTAAATACGACGTTTACTTACCATTTCTCAGGCATTAGGGTTCGAACACTCAAACACCTATACGGATTCTCCTGGACAGTGGCAGATATGTAAATACGGCGTTTACTTACCAGTTCTGACGCATTAGGGTTCGAACACTCGAACACCTACACGGATTCTCCTGCACAGTGGCAGATATGTAAATACGATGTTTACTTACCATTTCTCATGCATTAGGGTTCGAACACTCGAGCACCTATACGGATTCTCCTGCACAGTGGCAGATATGTAAATACGGCGTTTACTTACCATTTCTCATGCATTAGGGTTCGAACACTCGAACACCTATACGGATTCCCCTGCACAGTGGCAGATATGTAAATACGGCGTTTACTTACCATTTCTCATGCATTACGGTTCGAATACTCGAACACCTATACGGATTCTCCTGCACAGTGGCATATATGTAAATACGACGTTTACTTACCATTTCTCATGCATTAGGGTTCGAACACACGAACACCTATACGTATTCTACTGCACAGTGGCAGATATGTAAATACGGCGTTTACTTACCATTTCTCACGCATTACGGTTCGAACAATCGAACACCTATACGGATTCTCTTGCACAGTGGCAGATATGTAAATACGGCGTTTACTTACCATTTCTCACGCATTAGGGTTCGAACACACGAACACCTATACGTATTCTACTGCACAGTGGCAGATATGTAAATACGGCGTTTGCTTGGCAGATATGTAAATACGGCGTTTACTTACCATTTCTCACGCATTACGCTTCGAACAGTCGAACACCTATACGGATTCTCCTGCACAGTGGCAGATATGTAAATACGGCGTTTCTTACCATTTCTCACACATTACGCTTCGAACACTCGAACACCTATACGGATTCTCCTGCACAGTGGCAGATATGTAAATATGGCGTTTACTTACCATTTCTCACGCATTACGCTTCGAACACTCGAACACCTATACGGATTCTCCTGCACAATGGCAGATATGTAAATACGGCGTTTACTTACCATTTCTCACGCATTACGCTTCGAACACTCGAACACCTATACGGATTCTCCTGCACAGTGGCAGATACGTAAATACGGTGTTTACTTACCATTTCTCACGCATGAGGGTTCGAACACTCGAACACCTATACGGATTCTCCTGCACAGTGGCAGATACGTAAATATGGCGTTTAAATACCATTTCTCACGCATTAGCGTTCGAACACTCGAACACCTATACGGATTCTCCTGCACAGTCGCAGATATGTAAATATGGCGTTTACTTACCATTTCTCACGCATTACGCTTCGAACACTCGAACACCTATACAGATCCTCCTACACAATGGCAGATATGTAAATACGGCGTTTACTTACCATTTCTCACGCATTACGCCTCGAACACTCGAACACCTATACGGATTCTCCTGCACAGTGGCAGATATGTAAATACGGCGTTTACTTACCATTTCTCACGCATTAGGGTTCGAACACACGAACACCTATACGGATTCTCCCGTACAGTGGCAGATATGTAAATACGGCGTTTACTTACCATTTCTCACGCATTACGCTTCGAACACTCGAACACCTATACGGATTCTCCTGCACAGTGGCAGATATGTAAATACGGCGTTTACTTACCATTTCTCACGCATTACGGTTCGAACACTCGAACACCTATACGGATTCTCGTGCACAGTGGCAGATATGCAAATACAGCGTTTACTTACCATTTCTCACGCATTAGCGTTCGAACACACGAACACCTATACGGATTCTCCTGCACAGTGGCAGATATGTAAATATGGCGTTTACTTACCATTTCTCACGCATTTGGGTTGGAGCACTCGAACACCTATACGGATTCACCTGCACAGTGGCAGATATGTAAATACGGCGTTTACTTACCATTTCTCACGCATTACGGTTCGAACAATCGAACACCTATACGGATTCTCTTGCACAGTGGCAGATATGTAAATACGGCGTTTACTTACCATTTCTCACGCATTAGGGTTCGAACACACGAACACCTATACGGATTCTCCCGTACAGTGGCAGATCTGTAAATACGGCGTTTACTTACCATTTCTCACGCAATACGCTTCGAACACTCGAACACCTATACGGATTCTCCTGCACAGTGGTAGATATGTAAATATGGCATTTACTTACCATTTCTCACGCATTACGCTTCGAACACTCGAACACCTATACGGATTCTCCTACACAGTGGCAGATATGTAAATACGGCGTTTACTTACCATTTCTCACGCATTACGCTTCGAACACTCGAACACCTATACGGATTCTCCTGCACAGTGGCAGATACGTAAATACGGCGTTTAGTTACCATTTCTCACGCATTACGCTTCGAACACTCGAACACCTATACGGATTCTCCTTTACAGTGGCAGATATGTAAATACAACGTTTACTTACCGTTTCTCACGCATTACGGTTCGAACACTCGAACACCTATACGGATTCTCCTGCACAGTGGCAGATATGTAAATACATCGTTTACTTACCATTTCTCACGCATTAGGGTTCGAACACTCGAACACCTATACGGATTCTCCTGCACAGTGGCAGATATGTAAATACGACGTTTACTTACCATTTCTCAGGCATTAGGGTTCGAACACTCAAACACCTATACGGATTCTCCTGGACAGTGGCAGATATGTGAATACGGCGTTTACTTACCAGTTCTCACGCATTAGGGTTCGAACACTCGAACACCTACACGGATTCTCCTGCACAGTGGCAGATATGTAAATACGATGTTTACTTACCATTTCTCATGCATTAGGGTTCGAACACTCGAGCACCTATACGGATTCTCCTGCACAGTGGCAGATATGTAAATACGGCGTTTACTTACCATTTCTCATGCATTAGGGTTCGAACACTCGAACACCTATACGGATTCCCCTGCACAGTGGCAGATATGTAAATACGGCGTTTACTTACCATTTCTCATGCATTACGGTTCGAATACTCGAACACCTATACGGATTCTCCTGCACAGTGGCATATATGTAAATACGACGTTTACTTACCATTTCTCATGCATTAGGGTTCGAACACACGAACACCTATACGTATTCTACTGCACAGTGGCAGATATGTAAATACGGCGTTTACTTACCATTTCTCACGCATTACGGTTCGAACAATCGAACACCTATACGGATTCTCTTGCACAGTGCCAGATATGTAAATACGGCGTTTACTTACCATTTCTCACGCATTAGGGTTCGAACACACGAACACCTATACGTATTCTACTGCACAGTGGCAGATATGCAAATACGGCGTTTGCTTGGCAGATATGTAAATACGGCGTTTACTTACCATTTCTCACGCATTACGCTTCGAACAGTCGAACACCTATACGGATTCTCCTGCACAGTGGCAGATATGTAAATACGGCGTTTCTTACCATTTCTCACACATTACGCTTCGAACACTCGAACACCTATACGGATTCTCCTGCACAGTGGCAGATATGTAAATATGGCGTTTACTTACCATTTCTCACGCATTACGCTTCGAACACTCGAACACCTATACGGATTCTCCTGCACAATGGCAGATATGTAAATACGGCGTTTACTTACCATTTCTCACGCATTACGCTTCGAACACTCGAACACCTATACGGATTCTCCTGCACAGTGGCAGATACGTAAATACGGTGTTTACTTACCATTTCTCACGCATTAGGGTTCGAACACTCGAACACCTATACGGATTCTCCTGCACAGTGGCAGATACGTAAATACGGCGTTTAAATACCATTTCTCACGCATTAGCGTTCGAACACTCGAACACCTATACGGATTCTCCTGCACAGTGGCAGATATGTAAATATGGCGTTTACTTACCATTTCTCACGCATTACACTTCGAACACTCGAACACCTATACAGATCCTCCTACACAATGGCAGATATGTAAATACGGCGTTTACTTACCATTTCTCATGCATTACGCCTCGAACACTCGAACACCTATACGGATTCTCCTGCACAGTGGCAGATATGTAAATACGGCGTTTACTTACCATTTCTCACGCATTAGGGTTCGAACACACGAACACCTATACGGATTCTCCCGTACAGTGGCAGATATGTAAATACGGCATTTACTTACCATTTCTCACGCATTACGCTTCGAACACTCGAACACCTATACGGATTCTCCTGCACAGTGGCAGATATGTAAATACGGCGTTTACTTACCATTTCTCACGCATTACGGTTCGAACACTCGAACACCTATACGGATTCTCGTGCACAGTGGCAGATATGCAAATACAGCGTTTACTTACCATTTCTCAAGCATTAGCGTTCGAACACACGAACACCTATACGGATTCTCCTGCACAGTGGCAGATATGTAAATACGGCGTTTACTTACCATTTCTCACGCATTTGGGTTGGAGCACTCGAACACCTATACGGATTCTCCTGCACAGTGGCAGATATGTAAATACGGCGTTTACTTACCATTTCTCACGCATTACGGTTCGAACACTCGAACACCTATACGGATTCACCTGCACAGTGGCAGATATGTAAATACGGCGTTTACTTACCATTTCTGACGCATTACGGTTCGAACAATCGAACACCTATACGGATTCTCTTGCACAGTGGCAGATATGTAAATACGGCGTTTACTTACCATTTCTCACGCATTAGGGTTCGAACACACGAACACCTATACGGATTCTCCCGTACAGTGGCAGATATGTAAATACGGCGTTTACTTACCATTTCTCACGCATTACGCTTCGAACACTCGAACACCTATACGGATTCTCCTGCACAGTGGTAGATATGTAAATATGGCATTTACTTACCATTTCTCACGCATTACGCTTCGAACACTCGAACACCTATACGGATTCTCCTACACAGTGGCAGATATGTAAATACGGCGTTTACTTACCATTTCTCACGCATTACGCTTCGAACACTCGAACACCTATACGGATTCTCCTGCACAGTGGCAGATACGTAAATACGGCGTTTACTTACCATTTCTCACGCATTACGCTTCGAACACTCGAACACCTATACGGATTCTCCTTTACAGTGGCAGATATGTAAATACAGCGTTTACTTACCGTTTCTCACGCATTACGGTTCGAACACTCGAACACCTATACGGATTCTCCTGCACAGTGGCAGATATGTAAATACAGCGTTTACTTACCATTTCTCACGCATTAGGGTTCGAACACTCGAACACCTATACGGATTCTCCTGCACAGTGGCAGATATGTAAATACGACGTTTACTTACCATTTCTCAGGCATTAGGGTTCGAACACTCAAACACCTATACGGATTCTCCTGGACAGTGGCAGATATGTAAATACGGCGTTTACTTACCAGTTCTCACGCATTAGGGTTCGAACACTCGAACACCTACACGGATTCTCCTGCACAGTGGCAGATATGTAAATACGATGTTTACTTACCATTTCTCATGCATTAGGGTTCGAACACTCGAGCACCTATACGGATTCTCCTGCACAGTGGCAGATATGTAAATACGGCGTTTACTTACCATTTCTCATGCATTAGGGTTCGAACACTCGAACACCTATACGGATTCCCCTGCATAGTGGCAGATATGTAAATACGGCGTTTACTTACCATTTCTCATGCATTACGGTTCGAATACTCGAACACCTATACGGATTCTCCTGCACAGTGGCATACATGTAAATACGACGTTTACTTACCATTTCTCATGCATTAGGGTTCGAACACACGAACACGTATACGTATTCTACTGCACAGTGGCAGATATGTAAATACGGCGTTTACTTACCATTTCTCACGCATTACGGTTCGAACAATCGAACACCTATACGGATTCTCTTGCACAGTGGCAGATATGTAAATACGGCGTTTACTTACCATTTCTCACGCATTAGGGTTCGAACACACGAACACCTATACGTATTCTACTGCACAGTGGCAGATATGTAAATACGGCGTTTGCTTGGCAGATATGTAAATACGGTGTTTACTTACCATTTCTCACGCATTACGCTTCGAACAGTCGAACACCTATACGGATTCTCCTGCACAGTGGCAGATATGTAAATACGGCGTTTCTTACCATTTCTCACACATTACGCTTCGAACACTCGAACACCTATACGGATTCTCCTGCACAGTGGCAGATATGTAAATATGGCGTTTACTTACCATTTCTCACGCATTACACTTCGAACACTCGAACACCTATACAGATCCTCCTACACAATGGCAGATATGTAAATACGGCGTTTACTTACCATTTCTCACGCATTACGCCTCGAACACTCGAACACCTATACGGATTCTCCTGCACAGTGGCAGATATGTAAATACGGCGTTTACTTACCATTTCTCACGCATTAGGGTTCGAACACACGAACACCTATACGGATTCTCCCGTACAGTGGCAGATATGTAAATACGGCGTTTACTTACCATTTCTCACGCATTACGCTTCGAACACTCGAACACCTATACGGATTCTCCTGCACAGTGGCAGATATGTAAATACGGTGTTTACTTACCATTTCTCACGCATTACAGTTCGAACACTCGAACACCTATACGGATTCTCGTGCACAGTGGCAGATATGCAAATACAGCGTTTACTTACCATTTCTCACGCATTAGCGTTCGAACACACGAACACCTATACGGATTCTCCTGCACAGTGGCAGATACGTAAATACGGCGTTTACTTACCATTTCTCACGCATTTGGGTTGGAGCACTCGAACACCTATACGGATTCTCCTGCACAGTGGCAGATATGTAAATACGGCGTTTACTTACCATTTCTCACGCATTACGGTTCGAACACTCGAACACCTATACGGATTCACCTGCACAGTGGCAGATATGTAAATACGGCGTTTACTTACCATTTCTGACGCATTACGGTTCGAACAATCGAACACCTATACGGATTCTCTTGCACAGTGGCAGATATGTAAATACGGCGTTTACTTACCATTTCTCACGCATTACGCTTCGAATACTCGAACACCTATACGGATTCTCCTGCACAGTGGCAGATACGTAAATACGGCGTTTACTTACCATTTCTCACGCATTAGGGTTCGAACACTCGACCACCTATACGGATTCTCCTGCACAGTGGTAGATATGTAAATATGGCATTCACTTACCATTTCTCACGCATTACGCTTCGAACACTCGAACACCTATACGGATTCTCCTACACAGTGGCAGATATGTAAATACGGCGTTTACTTACCATTTCTCACGCATTACGCTTCGAACACTCGAAGACCTATACGGATTCTCCTGCACAGTGGCAGATACGTAAATACGGCGTTTACTTACCATTTCTCACGCATTACGCTTCGAACACTCGAACACCTATACGGATTCTCCTTTACAGTGGCAGATATGTAAATACAGCGTTTACTTACCGTTTCTCACGCATTACGGTTCGAACACTCGAACACCTATACGGATTCTCCTGCACAGTGGCAGATATGTAAATACAGCGTTTACTTACCATTTCTCACGCATTAGGGTTCGAACACTCGAACACCTATACGGATTCTCCTGCACAGTGGCAGATATGTAAATACGACGTTTACTTACCATTTCTCAGGCATTAGGGTTCGAACACTCAAACACCTATACGGATTCTCCTGGACAGTGGCAGATATGTAAATACGGCGTTTACTTACCAGTTCTCACGCATTAGGGTTCGAACACTCGAACACCTACACGGATTCTCCTGCACAGTGGCAGATATGTAAATACGATGTTTACTTACCATTTCTCATGCATTAGGGTTCGAACACTCGAGCACCTATACGGATTCTCCTGCACAGTGGCAGATATGTAAATACGGCGTTTACTTACCATTTCTCATGCATTAGGGTTCGAACACTCGAACACCTATACGGATTCCCCTGCACAGTGGCAGATATGTAAATACGGCGTTTACTTACCATTTCTCATGCATTACGGTTCGAATACTCGAACACCTATACGGATTCTCCTGCACAGTGGCATATATGTAAATACGACGTTTACTTACCATTTCTCATGCATTAGGGTTCGAACACACGAACACCTATACGTATTCTACTGCACAGTGGCAGATATGTAAATACGGCGTTTACTTACCATTTCTCACGCATTACGGTTCGAACAATCGAACACCTATACGGATTCTCTTGCACAGTGGCAGATATGGAAATACGGCGTTTACTTACCATTTCTCACGCATTGGGGTTCGAACACACGAACACCTATACGGATTCTCCTGTACAGTGGCAGATATGTAAATACGGCGTTTACTTACCATTTCTCACGCATTACGCTTCGAACACTCGAACACCTATACGGATTCTCCTGCACAGTGGCAGATACGTAAATACGGCGTTTACTTACCATTTCTCACGCATTAGGGTTCGAACACTCGAACACCTATACGGATTCTCCTGCACAGTGGTAGATATGTAAATATGGCATTTACTTACCATTTCTCACGCATTACGCTTCGAACACTCGAACACCTATACGGATTCTCCTACACAGTGGCAGATATGTAAATACGGCGTTTACTTACCATTTCTCACGCATTACGCTTCGAACACTCGAACACCTATACGGATTCTCCTGCACAGTGGCAGATACGTAAATACGGCGTTTACTTACCATTTCTCACGCATTACGCTTCGAACACTCGAACACCTATACGGATTCTCCTTTACAGTGGCAGATATGTAAATACAGCGTTTACTTACCGTTTCTCACGCATTACGGTTCGAACACTCGAACACCTATACGGATTCTCCTGCACAGTGGCAGATATGTAAATACAGCGTTTACTTACCATTTCTCACGCATTAGGGTTCGAACACTCGAACACCTATACGGATTCTCCTGCACAGCGGCAGATACGTAAATACGGTGTTTACTTACCATTTCTCACGCATTAGGGTTCGAACACTCGAACACCTATACGGATTCTCCTGCACAGTGGCAGATACGTAAATACGGCGTTTAAATACCATTTCTCACGCATTAGCGTTCGAACACTCGAACACCTATACGGATTCTCCTGCACAGTGGCAGATATATAAATATGGCATTTACTTACCATTTCTCACGCAATACGCTTCGAACACTCGAACACCTATACAGATCCTCCTACACAATGGCAGATATGTAAATACGGCGTTTACTTACCATTTCTCACGCATTACGCCTCGAACACTCGAACACCTATACGGATTCTCCTGCACAGTGGCAGATATGTAAATACGGCGTTTACTTACCATTTCTCACGCATTAGGGTTCGAACACACGAACACCTATACGGATTCTCCCGTACAGTGGCAGATATGTAAATACGGCGTTTACTTACCATTTCTCACGCATTACGCTTCGAACACTCGAACACCTATACGGATTCTCCTGCACAGTGGCAGATATGTAAATACGGCGTTTACTTACCATTTCTCACGCATTACGGTTCGAACACTCGAACACCTATACGGATTCTCGTGCACAGTGGCAGATATGCAAATACAGCGTTTACTTACCATTTCTCACGCATTAGCGTTCGAACACACGAACACCTATACGGATTCTCCTGCACAGTGGCAGATATGTAAATACGGCGTTTACTTACCATTTCTCACGCATTTGGGTTGGAGCACTCGAACACCTATACGGATTCTCCTGCACAGTGGCAGATATGTAAATACGGCGTTTACTTACCATTTCTCACGCATTACGGTTCGAACACTCGAACACCTATACGGATTCACCTGCACAGTGGCAGATATGTAAATACGGCGTTTACTTACCATTTCTGACGCATTACGGTTCGAACAATCGAACACCTATACGGATTCTCTTGCACAGTGGCAGATATGTAAATACGGCGTTTACTTACCATTTCTCACGCATTACGCTTCGAATACTCGAACACCTATACGGATTCTCCTGCACAGTGGCAGATACGTAAATACGGCGTTTGCTTACCATTTCTCACGCATTAGGGTTCGAACACTCGACCACCTATACGGATTCTCCTGCACAGTGGTAGATATGTAAATATGGCATTTACTTACCATTTCTCACGCATTACGCTTCGAACACTCGAACACCTATACGGATTCTCCTACACAGTGGCAGATATGTAAATACGGCGTTTACTTACCATTTCTCACGCATTATGCTTCGAACACTCGAACACCTATACGGATTCTCCTGCACAGTGGCAGATACGTAAATACGGCGTTTACTTACCATTTCTCACGCATTACGCTTCGAACACTCGAACACCTATACGGATTCTCCTTTACAGTGGCAGATATGTAAATACAGCGTTTACTTACCGTTTCTCACGCATTACGGTTCGAACACTCGAACACCTATACGGATTCTCCAGCACAGTGGCAGATATGTAAATACAGCGTTTACTTACCATTTCTCACGCATTAGGGTTCGAACACTCGAACACCTATACGGAATCTCCTGCACAGTGGCAGATATGTAAATACGACGTTTACTTACCATTTCTCAGGCATTAGGGTTCGAACACTCAAACACCTATACGGATTCTCCTGGACAGTGGCAGATATGTAAATACGGCGTTTACTTACCAGTTCTCACGCATTAGGGTTCGAACACTCGAACACCTACACGGATTCTCCTGCACAGTGGCAGATATGTAAATACGATGTTTACTTACCATTTCTCATGCATTAGGGTTCGGACACTCGAGCACCTATACGGATTCTCCTGCACAGTGGCAGATATGTAAATACGGCGTTTACTTACCATTTCTCATGCATTAGGGTTCGAACACTCGAACACCTATACGGATTCCCCTGCACAGTGGCAGATATGTAAATACGGCGTTTACTTACCATTTCTCATGCATTACGGTTCGAATACTCGAACACCTATACGGATTCTCCTGCACAGTGGCATATATGTAAATACGACGTTTACTTACCATTTCTCATGCATTAGGGTTCGAACACACGAACACCTATACGTATTCTACTGCACAGTGGCAGATATGTAAATACGGCGTTTACTTACCATTTCTCACGCATTAGGGTTCGAACAATCGAACACCTATACGGATTCTCCTGCACAGTGGCAGATATGTAAATACGATGTTTACTTACCATTTCTCAGGCATTAGGGTTCGAACACTCAAACACCTATACGGATTCTCCTGGACAGTGGCAGATATGTAAATACGGCGTTTACTTACCATTTCTCACGCATTAGGGTTCGAACACACGAACACCTATACGGATTCTCCTGTACAGTGGCAGATATGTAAATACGGCGTTTACTTACCATTTCTCACGCATTACGCTTCGAATACTCGAACACCTATACGGATTCTCCTGCACAGTGGCAGATACGTAAATACGGCGTTTACTTACCATTTCTCACGCATTAGGGTTCGAACACTCGAACACCCATACGGATTCTCCTGCACAGTGGTAGATATGTAAATATGGCATTTACTTACCATTTCTCACGCATTACGCTTCGAACACTCGAACACCTATACGGATTCTCCTACACAGTGGCAGATATGTAAATACGGCGTTTACTTACCATTTCTCACGCATTACGCTTCGAACACTCGAACACCTATACGGATTCTCCTGCACAGTGGCAGATACGTAAATACGGCGTTTACTTACCATTTCTCACGCATTACGCTTCGAACACTCGAACACCTATACGGATTCTCCTTTACCGTGGCAGATATGTAAATACAGCGTTTACTTACCGTTTCTCACGCATTACGGTTCGAACATTCGAACACCTATACGGATTCTCCTGTACAGTGGCAGATATGTAAATACAGCGTTTACTTACCATTTCTCACGCATTAGGGTTCGAACAATCGAACACCTATACGGATTCTCTCCTGCACAGTGGCAGATATGTAAATACGACGTTTACTTACCATTTCTCAGGCATTAGGGTTCGAACACTCAAACACCTATACGGATTCTCCTGGACAGTGGCAGATATGTAAATACGGCGTTTACTTACCAGTTCTCACGCATTAGGGTTCGAACACTCGAACACCTACACGGATTCCCCTGCACAGTGGCAGATATGTAAATACGATGTTTACTTACCATTTCTCATGCATTAGGGTTCGAACACTCGAGCACCTATACGGATTCTCCTGCACAGTGGCAGATATGTAAATACGGCGTTTACTTACCATTTCTCATGCATTAGGGTTCGAACACTCGAACACCTATACGGATTCCCCTGCACAGTGGCAGATATGTAAATACGGCGTTTACTTACCATTTCTCATGCATTACGGTTCGAATACTCGAACACCTATACGGATTCTCCTGCACAGTGGCATATATGTAAATACGACGTTTACTTACCATTTCTCATGCATTAGGTTTCAAACACACGAACACCTATACGTATTCTACTGCACAGTGGCAGATATGTAAATACGGCGTTTGCTTACCATTTCTCACGCATTACGGTTCGAACAATCGAACACCTATACGGATTCTCTTGCACAGTGGCAGATATGTAAATACGGCGTTTACTTACCATTTCTCACGCATTAGGGTTCGAACACAGGAACACCTATACAGATTCTCCTGTACAGTGGCAGATATGTAAATACGGCGTTTACTTACCATTTCTCACGCATTACGCTTCGAACACTCGAACACCTATACGGATTCTCCTGCACAGTGGCAGATATGTAAATACGGCGTTTAGTTACCATTTCTCACGCATTACGCTTCGAACACTCGAACACCTATACAGATTCTCCTCCACAGTGGCAGATATGTAAATACGGCGTTTCTTACCATTTCTCACGCATTACGCTTCGAACACTCGAACACCTATACGGATTCTCCTGCACAATGGCAGATATGTAAATATGGCGTTTACTTACCATTTCTCACGCATTACGCTTCGAACACTCGAACACCTATACGGATTCTCCTGCACAATGGCAGATATGTAAATACGGCGTTTACTTACCATTTCTCACGCATTACGCTTCGAACACTCGAACACCTATACGGATTCTCCTGCACAGTGGCAGATACGTAAATACGGCGTTTACTTACCATTTCTCACGCATTAGGGTTCGAACACTCGAACACCTATACGGATTCTCCTGCACAGTGGCAGATATGTAAATATGGCGTTTACTTACCATTTCTCACGCATTAGCATTACGCTTCGAACACTCGAACACCTATACAGATACTCCTACACAATGGCAGATATGTAAATACGGCGTTTACTTACCATTTCTCACGCATTACGCCTCGAACACTCGAACACCTATACGGATTTTCCTGCACAGTGGCAGATACGTCAATACGGCGTTTACTTACCATTCCTCACGCATTACGCTTCGAACACTCGAACACCTATACGGATTCTCCTTTACAGTGGCAGATATGCAAATACAGCGTTTACTTACCATTTCTCACGCATTACGGTTCGAACACTCGAACACCTATACGGATTCTCCTGCACAGTGGCAGATATGTAAATACAGCGTTTACTTACCATTTCTCACGCATTAGGGTTCGAACACTCGAACACCTATACGGATTCTCCTGCACAGTGGCAGATATGTAAATACGACGTTTACTTACCATTTCTTAGGCATTAGGGTTCGAACACTCAAACACCTATACGGATTCTCCTGGACAGTGGCAGATATGTAAATACGGCGTTTACTTACCAGTTCTCACGCATTAGGGTTCGAACACTCGAACACCTACACGGCTTCTCCTGCACAGTGGCAGATATGTAAATACAATGTTTACTTACCATTTCTCATGCATTAGGGTTCGAACACTCGAGCACCTATACGGATTCTCCTGCACAGTGGCAGATATGTAAATACGGCGTTTACTTACCATTTCTCATGCATTAGGGTTCGAACACTCGAACACCTATACGGATTCCCCTGCACAGTGGCAGATATGTAAATACGGCGTTTACTTACCATTTCTCATGCATTACGGTTCGAATACTCGAACACCTATACGGATTCTCCTGCACAGTGGCATATATGTAAATACGACGTTTACTTACCATTTCTCATGCATTAGGGTTCGAACACACGAACACCTATACGTATTCTACTGCACAGTGGCAGATATGTAAATACGGCGTTTACTTACCATTTCTCACGCATCACGGTTCGAACAATCGAACACCTATACGGATTCTCTTGCACAGTGGCAGATATGTAAATACGGCGTCTACTTACCATTTGTCACGCATTAGGGTTCGAACACACGAACACCTATACGGATTCTCCTGTACAGTGGCAGATATGTAAATACGGCGTTTACTTACCATTTCTCACGCATTACGCTTCGAACACTCGAACACCTATACGGATTCTCCTGCACAGTGGCAGATATGTAAATACGGCGTTTACTTACCATTTCTCACGCATTACGCTTCGAACAATCGAACACCTATACGGATTCTCCTGCATAGTGGCTGATATGTAAATACGACGTTTCTTACCATTTCTCACGCATTACGCTTCGAACACTCGAACACCTATACGGATTCTCCTGCACAGTGGCAGATATGTAAATATGGCGTTTACTTACCATTTCTCACGCATTACGCTTCGAACACTCGAACACCTATACGGATTCTCCTGCACAATGGCAGATATGTAAATACGGCGTTTACTTACCATTTCTCACGCATTACGCTTCGAACACTCGAACACCTATACGGATTCTCCTGCACAGTGGCAGATACGTAAATACGGCGTTTACTTACCATTTCTCACGCATTAGGGTTCGAACACTCGAACACCTCTACAGATTGTCCTGCACAGTGGCAGATATCTAAATACGGCGTTTACTTACCATTTCTCACGCATTTGGGTTGGAACATTCGAACACCTATACAGATTCTCCTGCACAGTGGCAGATATGTAAATACGGTGTTTACTTACCATTTCTCACGCATTACGCTTCGAATACTCGAACACCTATACGGATTCTCCTGCACAGTGGCAGATACGTAAATACGGCGTTTAAATACCATTTCTCACGCATTAGCGTTCGAACACTCGAACACCTATACGGATTCTCCTGCACAGTGGCAGATATGTAAATATGGCGTTTACTTAACATTTCTCACGCATTACGCTTCGAACACTCGAACACCTATACAGATCCTCCTACACAATGGCAGATATGTAAATACGGCGTTTACTTACCATTTCTCACGCATTACGCCTCGAACACTCGAACACCTATACGGATTTTCCTGCACAGTGGCAGATACGTCAATACGGCGTTTACTTACCATTTCTCACGCATTACGCTTCGAACACTCGAACACCTATACGGATTCTCCTGCACAGTGGCAGATATGTAAATATGGCGTTTACTTACCATTTCTCACGCATTACGCTTCGAACACTCGAACACCTATACAGATCCTCCTACACAATGGCAGATATGTAAATACGGCGTTTACTTACCATTTCTCACGCATTACGCCTCGAACACTCGAACACCTATACGGATTCTCCTGCACAGTGGCAGATACGTAAATACGGCGTTTACTTACCATTTCTCTCGCATTACGCTTCGAACAATCGAACACCTATACGGATTCTCCTTTACAGTGGCAGATATGCAAATACAGCGTTTACTTACCATTTCTCACGCATTACGGTTGGAACACTCGAACACCTATACGGATTCTCCTGCACACAGTAGCAGATATGTAAATACAGCGTTTACTTACCATTTCTCACGCATTAGGGTTCGAACACTCGAACACCTACACGGCTTCTCCTGCACAGTGGCAGATATGTAAATACGATGTTTACTTACCATTTCTCATGCATTAGGGTTCGAACACTCGAGCAGCTAGACGGATTCTCCTGCACAGTGGCAGATATGTAAATACGGCGTTTACTTACCATTTCTCATGCATTAGGGTTCGAACACTCGAACACCTATACGGATTCCCCTGCACAGTGGCAGATATGTAAATACGGCGTTACTTACCATTTCTCATGCATTACGGTTCGAATACTCGAAAACCTATACGGATTCTCCTGCACAGTGGCATATATGTAAATACGACGTTTACTTACCATTTCTCATGCATTAGGGTTCGAACACACGAACACCTATACGTATTCTACTGCACAGTGGCAGATATGTAAATACGGCGTTTACTTACCATTTCTCACGCATTACGGTTCGAACAATCGAACACCTATACGGATTCTCTTGCACAGTGGCAGATATGTAAATACGGCGTCTACTTACCATTTCTCACGCATTAGGGTTCGAGCACACGAACACCTATACGGATTCTCCTGTACAGTGGCAGATATGTAAATACGGCGTTTACTTACCATTTCTCACGCATTACGCTTCGAACACTCGAACACCTATACGGATTCTCCTTTACCGTGGCAGATATGTAAATACAGCGTTTACATACCGTTTCTCACGCATTACGGTTCGAACACTCGAACACCTATACGGATTCTCCTGTACAGTGGCAGATATGTAAATACAGCGTTTACTTACCATTTCTCACGCATTAGGGTTCGAACAATCGAACACCTATACGGATTCTCCTGCACAGTGGCAGATATGTAAATACGACGTTTACTTACCATTTCTCAGGCATTAGGGTTCGAACACTCAAACACCTATACGGATTCTCCTGGACAGTGGCAGATATGTAAATACGGCGTTTACTTACCAGTTCTCACGCATTAGGGTTCGAACACTCGAACACCTACACGGATTCTCCTGCACGGTGGCAGATATGTAAATACGATGTTTACTTACCATTTCTCATGCATTAGGGTTCGAACACTCGAGCACCTATACGGATTCTCCTGCACAGTGGCAGATATGTAAATACGGCGTTTACTTACCATTTCTCATGCATTAGGGTTCGAACACTCGAACACCTATACGGATTCCCCTGCACAGTGGCAGATATGTAAATACGGCGTTTACTTACCATTTCTCATGCGTTACGGTTCGAATACTCGAACACCTATACGGATTCTCCTGCACAGTGGCATATATGTAAATACGACGTTTACTTACCATTTCTCATGCATTAGGTTTCAAACACACGAACACCTATACGTATTCTACTGCACAGTGGCAGATATGTAAATACGGCGTTTGCTTACCATTTCTCACGCATTACGGTTCGAACAATCGAACACCTATACGGATTCTCTTGCACAGTGGCAGATATGTAAATACGGCGTTTACTTACAATTTCTCACGCATTAGGGTTCGAACACACGAACACCAATACGGATTCTCCTGTACAGTGGCAGATATGTAAATACGGCGTTTACTTACCATTTCTCACGCATTACGCTTCGAACACTCGAACACCTATACGGATTCTCCTGCACAGTGGCAGATATGTAAATACGGCGTTTAGTTACCATTTCTCACGCATTACGCTTCGAACACTCGAACACCTATACAGATTCTCCTCCACAGTGGCAGATATGTAAATACGGCGTTTCTTACCATTTCTCACGCATTACGCTTCGAATACTCGAACACCTATACGGATTCTCCTGCACAGTGGCAGATACGTAAATACGGCGTTTAAATACCATTTCTCACGCATTAGCGTTCGAACACTCGAACACCTATACGGATTCTCCTGCACAGTGGCAGATATGTAAATATGGCGTTTACTTACCATTTCTCACGCATTACGCTTCGAACACTCGAACACCTATACAGATCCTCCTACACAATGGCAGATATGTAAATACGGCGTTTACTTACCATTTCTCACGCATTACGCCTCGAACACTCGAACACCTATACGGATTCTCCTGCACAGTGGCAGATACGTCAATACGGCGTTTACTTACCATTTCTCACGCATTACGCTTCGAACACTCGAACACCTATACGGATTCTCCTCCACAGTGGCAGATATGTAAATATGGCGTTTACTTACCATTTCTCACGCATTACGCTTCGAACACTCGAACACCTATACAGATCCTCCTACACAATGGCAGATATGTAAATACGGCGTTTACTTACCATTTCTCACGCATTACGCCTCGAACACTCGAACACCTATACGGATTCTCCTGCACAGTGGCAGATACGTAAATACGGCGTTTACTTACCATTTCTCACGCATTACGCTTCGAACACTCGAACACCTATACGGATTCTCCTTTATAGTGGCAGATATGCAAATACAGCGTTTACTTACCATTTCTCACGCATTACGGTTGGAACACTCGAACACCTATACGGATTCTCCTGCACACAGTAGCAGATATGTAAATACAGCGTTTACTTACCATTTCTCACGCATTAGGGTTCGAACACTCGAACACCTACACGGCTTCTCCTGCACAGTGGCAGATATGTAAATACGATGTTTACTTACCATTTCTCATGCATTAGGGTTCGAACACTCGAGCACCTATACGGATTCTCCTGCACAGTGGCAGATATGTAAATACGGCGTTTACTTACCATTTCTCATGCATTAGGGTTCGAACACTCGAACACCTATACGGATTCCCCTGCACAGTGGCAGATATGTAAATACGGCGTTTACTTACCATTTCTCATGCATTACGGTTCGAATACTCGAACACCTATACGGATTCTCCTGCACAGTGGCATATATGTAAATACGACGTTTACTTACCATTTCTCATGCATTAGGGTTCGAACACACGAACACCTATACGTATTCTACTGCACAGTGGCAGATATGTAAATACGGCGTTTACTTACCATTTCTCACGCATTATGGTTCGAACAATCGAACACCTATACGGATTCTCTTGCACAGTGGCAGATATGTAAATACGGCGTCTACTTACCATTTCTCACGCATTAGGGTTCGAACACACGAACACCTATACGGATTCTCCTGTACAGTGGCAGATATGTAAATACGGCGTTTACTTACCATTTCTCACGCATTACGCTTCGAACACTCGAACACCTATACGGATTCTCCTTTACCGTGGCAGATATGTAAATACAGCGTTTACTTACCGTTTCTCACGCATTACGGTTCGAACACTCGAACACCTATACGGATTCTCCTGTACAGTGGCAGATATGTAAATACAGCGTTTACTTACCATTTCTCACGCATTAGGGTTCGAACAATCGAACACCTATACGGATTCTCCTGCACAGTGGCAGATATGTAAATACGACGTTTACTTACCATTTCTCAGGCATTAGGGTTCGAACACTCAAACACCTATACGGATTCTCCTGGACAGTGGCAGATATGTAAATACGGCGTTTACTTACCAGTTCTCACGCATTAGGGTTCGAACACTCGAACACCTACACGGATTCTCCTGCACAGTGGCAGATATGTAAATACGATGTTTACTTACCATTTCTCATGCATTAGGGTTCGAACACTCGAGCACCTATACGGATTCTCCTGCACAGTGGCAGATATGTAAATACGGCGTTTACTTACCATTTCTCATGCATTAGGGTTCGAACACTCGAACACCTATACGGATTCCCCTGCACAGTGGCAGATATGTAAATACGGCGTTCACTTACCATTTCTCATGCATTACGGTTCGAATACTCGAACACCTATACGGATTCTCCTGCACAGTGGCATATATGTAAATACGACGTTTACTTACCATTTCTCATGCATTAGGTTTCAAACACACGAACACCTATACGTATTCTACTGCACGGTGGCAGATATGTAAATACGGCGTTTGCTTACCATTTCTCACGCATTACGGTTCGAACAATCGAACACCTATACGGATTCTCTTGCACAGTGGCAGATATGTAAATACGGCGTTTACTTACCATTTCTCACGCATTAGGGTTCGAACACACGAACACCTATACGGATTCTCCTGTACAGTGGCAGATATGTAAATACGGCGTTTACTTACCATTTCTCACGCATTACGCTTCGAACACTCGAACACCTATACGGATTCTCCTGCACAGTGGCAGATATGTAAATACGGCGTTTAGTTACCATTTCTCACGCATTACGCTTCGAACACTCGAACACCTATACAGATTCTCCTCCACAGTGGCAGATATGTAAATACGGCGTTTCTTACCATTTCTCACGCATTACGCTTCGAACACTCGAACACCTATACGGATTCTCCTGCACAATGGCAGATATGTAAATATGGCGTTTACTTACCATTTCTCACGCATTACGCTTCGAACACTCGAACACCTATACGGATTCTCCTGCACAATGGCAGATATGTAAATACGGCGTTTACTTACCATTTCTCACGCATTACGCTTCGAACACTCGAACACCTATACGGATTCTCCTGCACAGTGGCAGATACGTAAATACGGCGTTTACTTACCATTTCTCACGCATTAGGGTTCGAACACTCGAACACCTCTACGGATTCTCCTGCACAGTGGCAGATATCTAAATACGGCGTTTACTTACCATTTCTCACGCATTTGGGTTGGAACATTCGAACATCTATACGGATTCTCCTGCACAGTGGCAGATATGTAAATACGGTGTTTACTTACCATTTCTCACGCATTACGCTTCGAATACTCGAACACCTATACGGATTCTCCTGCACAGTGGCAGATACGTAAATACGGCGTTTAAATACCATTTCTCACGCATTAGCGTTCGAACACTCGAACACCTATACGGATTCTCCTGCACAGTGGCAGATATGTAAATATGGCGTTTACTTACCATTTCTCACGCATTACGCTTCGAACACTCGAACACCTATACAGATACTCCTACACAATGGCAGATATGTAAATACGGCGTTTACTTACCATTTCTCACGCATTACGCCTCGAACACTCGAACACCTATACGGATTTTCCTGCACAGTGGCAGATACGTCAATACGGCGTTTACTTACCATTTCTCACGCATTACGCTTCGAACACTCGAACACCTATACGGATTCTCCTTTACAGTGGCAGATATGCAAATACAGCGTTTACTTACCATTTCTCACGCATTACGGTTCGAACACTCGAACACCTATACGGATTCTCCTGCACAGTGGCAGATATGTAAATACAGCGTTTACTTACCATTTCTCACGCATTAGGGTTCGAACACTCGAACACCTATACGGATTCTCCTGCACAGTGGCAGATATGTAAATACGACGTTTACTTACCATTTCTTAGGCATTAGGGTTCGAACACTCAAACACCTATACGGATTCTCCTGGACAGTGGCAGATATGTAAATACGGCGTTTACTTACCAGTTCTCACGCATTAGGGTTCGAACACTCGAACACCTACACGGCTTCTCCTGCACAGTGGCAGATATGTAAATACGATGTTTACTTACCATTTCTCATGCATTAGGGTTCGAACACTCGAGCACCTATACGGATTCTCCTGCACAGTGGCAGATATGTAAATACGGCGTTTACTTACCATTTCTCATGCATTAGGGTTCGAACACTCGAACACCTATACGGATTCCCCTGCACAGTGGCAGATATGTAAATACGGCGTTTACTTACCATTTCTCATGCATTACGGTTCGAATACTCGAACACCTATACGGATTCTCCTGCACAGTGGCATATATGTAAATACGACGTTTACTTACCATTTCTCATGCATTAGGGTTCGAACACACGAACACCTATACGTATTCTACTGCACAGTGGCAGATATGTAAATACGGCGTTTACTTACCATTTCTCACGCATTACGGTTCGAACAATCGAACACCTATACGGATTCTCTTGCACAGTGGCAGATATGTAAATACGGCGTCTACTTACCATTTGTCACGCATTAGGGTTCGAACACACGAACACCTATACGGATTCTCCTGTACAGTGGCAGATATGTAAATACGGCGTTTACTTACCATTTCTCACGCATTACGCTTCGAACACTCGAACACCTATACGGATTCTCCTGCACAGTGGCAGATATGTAAATACGGCGTTTACTTACCATTTCTCACGCATTACGCTTCGAACACTCGAACACCTATACGGATTCTCCTGCACAGTGGCTGATATGTAAATACGACGTTTCTTACCATTTCTCACGCATTACGCTTCGAACACTCGAACACCTATACGGATTCTCCTGCACAGTGGCAGATATGTAAATATGGCGTTTACTTACCATTTCTCACGCATTACGCTTCGAACACTCGAACACCTATACGGATTCTCCTGCACAATGGCAGATATGTAAATACGGCGTTTACTTACCATTTCTCACGCATTACGCTTCGAACACTCGAACACCTATACGGATTCTCCTGCACAGTGGCAGAAACGTAAATACGGCGTTTACTTACCATTTCTCACGCATTAGGGTTCGAACACTCGAACACCTCTACGGATTGTCCTGCACAGTGGCAGATATCTAAATACGGCGTTTACTTACCATTTCTCACGCATTTGGGTTGGAACATTCGAACACCTATACGGATTCTCCTGCACAGTGGCAGATATGTAAATACGGTGTTTACTTACCATTTCTCACGCATTACGCTTCGAATACTCGAACACCTATACGGATTCTCCTGCACAGTGGCAGATACGTAAATACGGCGTTTAAATACCATTTCTCACGCATTAGCGTTCGAACACTCGAACACCTATACGGATTCTCCTGCACAGTGGCAGATATGTAAATATGGCGTTTACTTACCATTTCTCACGCATTACGCTTCGAACACTCGAACACCTATACAGATCCTCCTACACAATGGCAGATATGTAAATACGGCGTTTACTTACCATTTCTCACGCATTACGCCTCGAACACTCGAACACCTATACGGATTTTCCTGCACAGTGGCAGATACGTCAATACGGCGTTTACTTACCATTTCTCACGCATTACGCTTCGAACACTCGAACACCTATACGGATTCTCCTGCACAGTGGCAGATATGTAAATATGGCGTTTACTTACCATTTCTCACGCATTACGCTTCGAACACTCGAACACCTATACAGATCCTCCTACACAATGGCAGATATGTAAATACGGCGTTTACTTACCATTTCTCACGCATTACGCCTCGAACACTCGAACACCTATACGGATTCTCCTGCACAGTGGCAGATACGTAAATACGGCGTTTACTTACCATTTCTCACGCATTACGCTTCGAACACTCGAACACCTATACGGATTCTCCTTTACAGTGGCAGATATGCAAATACAGCGTTTACTTACCATTTCTCACGCATTACGGTTGGAACACTCGAACACCTATACGGATTCTCCTGCACACAGTAGCAGATATGTAAATACAGCGTTTACTTACCATTTCTCACGCATTAGGGTTCGAACACTCGAACACCTACACGGCTTCTCCTGCACAGTGGCAGATATGTAAATACGATGTTTACTTACCATTTCTCATGCATTAAGGTTCGAACACTCGAGCACCTATACGGATTCTCCTGCACAGTGGCAGATATGTAAATACGGCGTTTACTTACCATTTCTCATGCATTAGGGTTCGAACACTCGAACACCTATACGGATTCCCCTGCACAGTGGCAGATATGTAAATACGGCGTTTACTTACCATTTCTCACGCATTACGCTTCGAACACTCGAACACCTATACGGATTCTCCTGCACAATGGCAGATATGTAAATACGGCGTTTACTTACCATTTCTCACGCATTACGCTTCGAACACTCGAACACCTATACGGATTCTCCTGCACAGTGGCAGATACGTAAATACGGCGTTTACTTACCATTTCTCACGCATTAGGGTTCGAACACTCGAACACCTCTACGGATTGTCCTGCACAGTGGCAGATATCTAAATACGGCGTTTACTTACCATTTCTCACGCATTTGGGTTGGAACATTCGAACACCTATACGGATTCTCCTGCACAGTGGCAGATATGTAAATACGGTGTTTACTTACCATTTCTCACGCATTACGCTTCGAATACTCGAACACCTATACGGATTCTCCTGCACAGTGGCAGATACGTAAATACGGCGTTTAAATACCATTTCTCACGCATTAGCGTTCGAACACTCGAACACCTATACGGATTCTCCTGCACAGTGGCAGATATGTAAATATGGCGTTTACTTACCATTTCTCACGCATTAGCGTTCGAACACTCGAACACCTATACGGATTCTCCTGCACAGTGGCAGATATGTAAATATGGCGTTTACTTACCATTTCTCACGCATTACGCTTCGAACACTCGAACACCTATACAGATACTCCTACACAATGGCAGATATGTAAATACGGCGTTTACTTACCATTTCTCACGCATTACGCCTCGAACACTCGAACACCTATACGGATTTTCCTGCACAGTGGCAGATACGTCAATACGGCGTTTACTTACCATTTCTCACGCATTACGCTTCGAACACTCGAACACCTATACGGATTCTCCTTTACAGTGGCAGATATGCAAATACAGCGTTTACTTACCATTTCTCACGCATTACGGTTCGAACACTCGAACACCTATACGGATTCTCCTGCACAGTGGCAGATATGTAAATACAGCGTTTACTTACCATTTCTCACGCATTAGGGTTCGAACACTCGAACACCTATACGGATTCTCCTGCACAGTGGCAGATATGTAAATACGACGTTTACTTACCATTTCTTAGGCATTAGGGTTCGAACACTCAAACACCTATACGGATTCTCCTGGACAGTGGCAGATATGTAAATACGGCGTTTACTTACCAGTTCTCACGCATTAGGGTTCGAACACTCGAACACCTACACGGCTTCTCCTGCACAGTGGCAGATATGTAAATACGATGTTTACTTACCATTTCTCATGCATTAGGGTTCGAACACTCGAGCACCTATACGGATTCTCCTGCACAGTGGCAGATATGTAAATACGGCGTTTACTTACCATTTCTCATGCATTAGGGTTCGAACACTCGAACACCTATACGGATTCCCCTGCACAGTGGCAGATATGTAAATACGGCGTTTACTTACCATTTCTCATGCATTACGGTTCGAATACTCGAACACCTATACGGATTCTCCTGCACAGTGGCATATATGTAAATACGACGTTTACTTACCATTTCTCATGCATTAGGGTTCGAACACACGAACACCTATACGTATTCTACTGCACAGTGGCAGATATGTAAATACGGCGTTTACTTACCATTTCTCACGCATTACGGTTCGAACAATCGAACACCTATACGGATTCTCTTGCACAGTGGCAGATATGTAAATACGGCGTCTACTTACCATTTGTCACGCATTAGGGTTCGAACACACGAACACCTATACGGATTCTCCTGTACAGTGGCAGATATGTAAATACGGCGTTTACTTACCATTTCTCACGCATTACGCTTCGAACACTCGAACACCTATACGGATTCTCCTGCACAGTGGCAGATATGTAAATACGGCGTTTACTTACCATTTCTCACGCATTACGCTTCGAACACTCGAACACCTATACGGATTCTCCTGCACAGTGGCTGATATGTAAATACGACGTTTCTTACCATTTCTCACGCATTACGCTTCGAACACTCGAACACCTATACGGATTCTCCTGCACAGTGGCAGATATGTAAATATGGCGTTTACTTACCATTTCTCACGCATTACGCTTCGAACACTCGAACACCTATACGGATTCTCCTGCACAATGGCAGATATGTAAATACGGCGTTTACTTACCATTTCTCACGCATTACGCTTCGAACACTCGAACACCTATACGGATTCTCCTGCACAGTGGCAGATACGTAAATACGGCGTTTACTTACCATTTCTCACGCATTAGGGTTCGAACACTCGAACACCTCTACGGATTGTCCTGCACAGTGGCAGATATCTAAATACGGCGTTTACTTACCATTTCTCACGCATTTGGGTTGGAACATTCGAACACCTATACGGATTCTCCTGCACAGTGGCAGATATGTAAATACGGTGTTTACTTACCATTTCTCACGCATTACGCTTCGAATACTCGAACACCTATACGGATTCTCCTGCACAGTGGCAGATACGTAAATACGGCGTTTAAATACCATTTCTCACGCATTAGCGTTCGAACACTCGAACACCTATACGGATTCTCCTGCACAGTGGCAGATATGTAAATATGGCGTTTACTTACCATTTCTCACGCATTACGCTTCGAACACTCGAACACCTATACAGATCCTCCTACACAATGGCAGATATGTAAATACGGCGTTTACTTACCATTTCTCACGCATTACGCCTCGAACACTCGAACACCTATACGGATTTTCCTGCACAGTGGCAGATACGTCAATACGGCGTTTACTTACCATTTCTCACGCATTACGCTTCGAACACTCGAACACCTATACGGATTCTCCTGCACAGTGGCAGATATGTAAATATGGCGTTTACTTACCATTTCTCACGCATTACGCTTCGAACACTCGAACACCTATACAGATCCTCCTACACAATGGCAGATATGTAAATACGGCGTTTACTTACCATTTCTCACGCATTACGCCTCGAACACTCGAACACCTATACGGATTCTCCTGCACAGTGGCAGATACGTAAATACGGCGTTTACTTACCATTTCTCACGCATTACGCTTCGAACACTCGAACACCTATACGGATTCTCCTTTACAGTGGCAGATATGCAAATACAGCGTTTACTTACCATTTCTCACGCATTACGGTTGGAACACTCGAACACCTATACGGATTCTCCTGCACACAGTAGCAGATATGTAAATACAGCGTTTACTTACCATTTCTCACGCATTAGGGTTCGAACACTCGAACACCTACACGGCTTCTCCTGCACAGTGGCAGATATGTAAATACGATGTTTACTTACCATTTCTCATGCATTAAGGTTCGAACACTCGAGCACCTATACGGATTCTCCTGCACAGTGGCAGATATGTAAATACGGCGTTTACTTACCATTTCTCATGCATTAGGGTTCGAACACTCGAACACCTATACGGATTCCCCTGCACAGTGGCAGATATGTAAATACGGCGTTTACTTACCATTTCTCACGCATTACGCTTCGAACACTCGAACACCTATACGGATTCTCCTGCACAATGGCAGATATGTAAATACGGCGTTTACTTACCATTTCTCACGCATTACGCTTCGAACACTCGAACACCTATACGGATTCTCCTGCACAGTGGCAGATACGTAAATACGGCGTTTACTTACCATTTCTCACGCATTAGGGTTCGAACACTCGAACACCTCTACGGATTGTCCTGCACAGTGGCAGATATCTAAATACGGCGTTTACTTACCATTTCTCACGCATTTGGGTTGGAACATTCGAACACCTATACGGATTCTCCTGCACAGTGGCAGATATGTAAATACGGTGTTTACTTACCATTTCTCACGCATTACGCTTCGAATACTCGAACACCTATACGGATTCTCCTGCACAGTGGCAGATACGTAAATACGGCGTTTAAATACCATTTCTCACGCATTAGCGTTCGAACACTCGAACACCTATACGGATTCTCCTGCACAGTGGCAGATATGTAAATATGGCGTTTACTTACCATTTCTCACGCATTACGCTTCGAACACTCGAACACCTATACAGATCCTCCTACACAATGGCAGATATGTAAATACGGCGTTTACTTACCATTTCTCACGCATTACGCCTCGAACACTCGAACACCTATACGGATTTTCCTGCACAGTGGCAGATACGTCAATACGGCGTTTACTTACCATTTCTCACGCATTACGCTTCGAACACTCGAACACCTATACGGATTCTCCTGCACAGTGGCAGATATGTAAATATGGCGTTTACTTACCATTTCTCACGCATTACGCTTCGAACACTCGAACACCTATACAGATCCTCCTACACAATGGCAGATATGTAAATACGGCGTTTACTTACCATTTCTCACGCATTACGCCTCGAACACTCGAACACCTATACGGATTCTCCTGCACAGTGGCAGATACGTAAATACGGCGTTTACTTACCATTTCTCACGCATTACGCTTCGAACACTCGAACACCTATACGGATTCTCCTTTACAGTGGCAGATATGCAAATACAGCGTTTACTTACCATTTCTCACGCATTACGGTTGGAACACTCGAACACCTATACGGATTCTCCTGCACACAGTAGCAGATATGTAAATACAGCGTTTACTTACCATTTCTCACGCATTAGGGTTCGAACACTCGAACACCTACACGGCTTCTCCTGCACAGTGGCAGATATGTAAATACGATGTTTACTTACCATTTCTCATGCATTAAGGTTCGAACACTCGAGCACCTATACGGATTCTCCTGCACAGTGGCAGATATGTAAATACGGCGTTTACTTACCATTTCTCATGCATTAGGGTTCGAACACTCGAACACCTATACGGATTCCCCTGCACAGTGGCAGATATGTAAATACGGCGTTTACTTACCATTTCTCACGCATTACGCTTCGAACACTCGAACACCTATACGGATTCTCCTGCACAATGGCAGATATGTAAATACGGCGTTTACTTACCATTTCTCACGCATTACGCTTCGAACACTCGAACACCTATACGGATTCTCCTGCACAGTGGCAGATACGTAAATACGGCGTTTACTTACCATTTCTCACGCATTAGGGTTCGAACACTCGAACACCTCTACGGATTGTCCTGCACAGTGGCAGATATCTAAATACGGCGTTTACTTACCATTTCTCACGCATTTGGGTTGGAACATTCGAACACCTATACGGATTCTCCTGCACAGTGGCAGATATGTAAATACGGTGTTTACTTACCATTTCTCACGCATTACGCTTCGAATACTCGAACACCTATACGGATTCTCCTGCACAGTGGCAGATACGTAAATACGGCGTTTAAATACCATTTCTCACGCATTAGCGTTCGAACACTCGAACACCTATACGGATTCTCCTGCACAGTGGCAGATATGTAAATATGGCGTTTACTTACCATTTCTCACGCATTAGCGTTCGAACACTCGAACACCTATACGGATTCTCCTGCACAGTGGCAGATATGTAAATATGGCGTTTACTTACCATTTCTCACGCATTACGCTTCGAACACTCGAACACCTATACAGATACTCCTACACAATGGCAGATATGTAAATACGGCGTTTACTTACCATTTCTCACGCATTACGCCTCGAACACTCGAACACCTATACGGATTTTCCTGCACAGTGGCAGATACGTCAATACGGCGTTTACTTACCATTTCTCACGCATTACGCTTCGAACACTCGAACACCTATACGGATTCTCCTTTACAGTGGCAGATATGCAAATACAGCGTTTACTTACCATTTCTCACGCATTACGGTTCGAACACTCGAACACCTATACGGATTCTCCTGCACAGTGGCAGATATGTAAATACAGCGTTTACTTACCATTTCTCACGCATTAGGGTTCGAACACTCGAACACCTATACGGATTCTCCTGCACAGTGGCAGATATGTAAATACGACGTTTACTTACCATTTCTTAGGCATTAGGGTTCGAACACTCAAACACCTATACGGATTCTCCTGGACAGTGGCAGATATGTAAATACGGCGTTTACTTACCAGTTCTCACGCATTAGGGTTCGAACACTCGAACACCTACACGGCTTCTCCTGCACAGTGGCAGATATGTAAATACGATGTTTACTTACCATTTCTCATGCATTAGGGTTCGAACACTCGAGCACCTATACGGATTCTCCTGCACAGTGGCAGATATGTAAATACGGCGTTTACTTACCATTTCTCATGCATTAGGGTTCGAACACTCGAACACCTATACGGATTCCCCTGCACAGTGGCAGATATGTAAATACGGCGTTTACTTACCATTTCTCATGCATTACGGTTCGAATACTCGAACACCTATACGGATTCTCCTGCACAGTGGCATATATGTAAATACGACGTTTACTTACCATTTCTCATGCATTAGGATTCGAACACACGAACACCTATACGTATTCTACTGCACAGTGGCAGATATGTAAATACGGCGTTTACTTACCATTTCTCACGCATTACGGTTCGAACAATCGAACACCTATACGGATTCTCTTGCACAGTGGCAGATATGTAAATACGGCGTCTACTTACCATTTGTCACGCATTAGGGTTCGAACACACGAACACCTATACGGATTCTCCTGTACAGTGGCAGATATGTAAATACGGCGTTTACTTACCATTTCTCACGCATTACGCTTCGAACACTCGAACACCTATACGGATTATCCTGCACAGTGGCAGATATGTAAATACGGCGTTTACTTACCATTTCTCACGCATTACGCTTCGAACACTCGAACACCTATACGGATTCTCCTGCACAGTGGCTGATATGTAAATACGACGTTTCTTACCATTTCTCACGCATTACGCTTCGAACACTCGAACACCTATACGGATTCTCCTGCACAGTGGCAGATATGTAAATATGGCGTTTACTTACCATTTCTCACGCATTACGCTTCGAACACTCGAACACCTATACGGATTCTCCTGCACAATGGCAGATATGTAAATACGGCGTTTACTTACCATTTCTCACGCATTACGCTTCGAACACTCGAACACCTATACGGATTCTCCTGCACAGTGGCAGATATGTAAATATGGCGTTTACTTACCATTTCTCACGCATTACGCTTCGAACACTCGAACACCTATACAGATACTCCCCTACACAATGGCAGATATGTAAATACGGCGTTTACTTACCATTTCTCACGCATTACGCCTCGAACACTCGAACACCTATACGGATTTTCCTGCACAGTGGCAGATACGTCAATACGGCGTTTACTTACCATTTCTCACGCATTACGCTTCGAACACTCGAACACCTATACGGATTCTCCTTTACAGTGGCAGATATGCAAATACAGCGTTTACTTACCATTTCTCACGCATTACGGTTCGAACACTCGAACACCTATACGGATTCTCCTGCACAGTGGCAGATATGTAAATACAGCGTTTACTTACCATTTCTCACGCATTAGGGTTCGAACACTCGAACACCTATACGGATTCTCCTGCACAGTGGCAGATATGTAAATACGACGTTTACTTACCATTTCTTAGGCATTAGGGTTCGAACACTCAAACACCTATACGGATTCTCCTGGACAGTGGCAGATATGTAAATACGGCGTTTACTTACCAGTTCTCACGCATTAGGGTTCGAACACTCGAACACCTACACGGCTTCTCCTGCACAGTGGCAGATATGTAAATACGATGTTTACTTACCATTTCTCATGCATTAGGGTTCGAACACTCGAGCACCTATACGGATTCTCCTGCACAGTGGCAGATATGTAAATACGGCGTTTACTTACCATTTCTCATGCATTAGGGTTCGAACACTCGAACACCTATACGGATTCCCCTGCACAGTGGCAGATATGTAAATACGGCGTTTACTTACCATTTCTCATGCATTACGGTTCGAATACTCGAACACCTATACGGATTCTCCTGCACAGTGGCATATATGTAAATACGACGTTTACTTACCATTTCTCATGCATTAGGATTCGAACACACGAACACCTATACGTATTCTACTGCACAGTGGCAGATATGTAAATACGGCGTTTACTTACCATTTCTCACGCATTACGGTTCGAACAATCGAACACCTATACGGATTCTCTTGCACAGTGGCAGATATGTAAATACGGCGTCTACTTACCATTTGTCACGCATTAGGGTTCGAACACACGAACACCTATACGGATTCTCCTGTACAGTGGCAGATATGTAAATACGGCGTTTACTTACCATTTCTCACGCATTACGCTTCGAACACTCGAACACCTATACGGATTATCCTGCACAGTGGCAGATATGTAAATACGGCGTTTACTTACCATTTCTCACGCATTACGCTTCGAACACTCGAACACCTATACGGATTCTCCTGCACAGTGGCTGATATGTAAATACGACGTTTCTTACCATTTCTCACGCATTACGCTTCGAACACTCGAACACCTATACGGATTCTCCTGCACAGTGGCAGATATGTAAATATGGCGTTTACTTACCATTTCTCACGCATTACGCTTCGAACACTCGAACACCTATACGGATTCTCCTGCACAATGGCAGATATGTAAATACGGCGTTTACTTACCATTTCTCACGCATTACGCTTCGAACACTCGAACACCTATACGGATTCTCCTGCACAGTGGCAGATATGTAAATATGGCGTTTACTTACCATTTCTCACGCATTACGCTTCGAACACTCGAACACCTATACAGATACTCCTACACAATGGCAGATATGTAAATACGGCGTTTACTTACCATTTCTCACGCATTACGCCTCGAACACTCGAACACCTATACGGATTTTCCTGCACAGTGGCAGATACGTCAATACGGCGTTTACTTACCATTTCTCACGCATTACGCTTCGAACACTCGAACACCTATACGGATTCTCCTTTACAGTGGCAGATATGCAAATACAGCGTTTACTTACCATTTCTCACGCATTACGGTTCGAACACTCGAACACCTATACGGATTCTCCTGCACAGTGGCAGATATGTAAATACAGCGTTTACTTACCATTTCTCACGCATTAGGGTTCGAACACTCGAACACCTATACGGATTCTCCTGCACAGTGGCAGATATGTAAATACGACGTTTACTTACCATTTCTTAGGCATTAGGGTTCGAACACTCAAACACCTATACGGATTCTCCTGGACAGTGGCAGATATGTAAATACGGCGTTTACTTACCAGTTCTCACGCATTAGGGTTCGAACACTCGAACACCTACACGGCTTCTCCTGCACAGTGGCAGATATGTAAATACGATGTTTACTTACCATTTCTCATGCATTAGGGTTCGAACACTCGAGCACCTATACGGATTCTCCTGCACAGTGGCAGATATGTAAATACGGCGTTTACTTACCATTTCTCATGCATTAGGGTTCGAACACTCGAACACCTATACGGATTCCCCTGCACAGTGGCAGATATGTAAATACGGCGTTTACTTACCATTTCTCATGCATTACGGTTCGAATACTCGAACACCTATACGGATTCTCCTGCACAGTGGCATATATGTAAATACGACGTTTACTTACCATTTCTCATGCATTAGGATTCGAACACACGAACACCTATACGTATTCTACTGCACAGTGGCAGATATGTAAATACGGCGTTTACTTACCATTTCTCACGCATTACGGTTCGAACAATCGAACACCTATACGGATTCTCTTGCACAGTGGCAGATATGTAAATACGGCGTCTACTTACCATTTGTCACGCATTAGGGTTCGAACACACGAACACCTATACGGATTCTCCTGTACAGTGGCAGATATGTAAATACGGCGTTTACTTACCATTTCTCACGCATTACGCTTCGAACACTCGAACACCTATACGGATTATCCTGCACAGTGGCAGATATGTAAATACGGCGTTTACTTACCATTTCTCACGCATTACGCTTCGAACACTCGAACACCTATACGGATTCTCCTGCACAGTGGCTGATATGTAAATACGACGTTTCTTACCATTTCTCACGCATTACGCTTCGAACACTCGAACACCTATACGGATTCTCCTGCACAGTGGCAGATATGTAAATATGGCGTTTACTTACCATTTCTCACGCATTACGCTTCGAACACTCGAACACCTATACGGATTCTCCTGCACAATGGCAGATATGTAAATACGGCGTTTACTTACCATTTCTCACGCATTACGCTTCGAACACTCGAACACCTATACGGATTCTCCTGCACAGTGGCAGATATGTAAATATGGCGTTTACTTACCATTTCTCACGCATTACGCTTCGAACACTCGAACACCTATACAGATCCTCCTACACAATGGCAGATATGTAAATACGGCGTTTACTTACCATTTCTCACGCATTACGCCTCGAACACTCGAACACCTATACGGATTCTCCTGCACAGTGGCAGATACGTAAATACGGCGTTTACTTACCATTTCTCACGCATTACGCTTCGAACACTCGAACACCTATACGGATTCTCCTTTACAGTGGCAGATATGCAAATACAGCGTTTACTTACCATTTCTCACGCATTACGGTTGGAACACTCGAACACCTATACGGATTCTCCTGCACACAGTAGCAGATATGTAAATACAGCGTTTACTTACCATTTCTCACGCATTAGGGTTCGAACACTCGAACACCTACACGGCTTCTCCTGCACAGTGGCAGATATGTAAATACGATGTTTACTTACCATTTCTCATGCATTAAGGTTCGAACACTCGAGCACCTATACGGATTCTCCTGCACAGTGGCAGATATGTAAATACGGCGTTTACTTACCATTTCTCATGCATTAGGGTTCGAACACTCGAACACCTATACGGATTCCCCTGCACAGTGGCAGATATGTAAATACGGCGTTTACTTACCATTTCTCACGCATTACGCTTCGAACACTCGAACACCTATACGGATTCTCCTGCACAATGGCAGATATGTAAATACGGCGTTTACTTACCATTTCTCACGCATTACGCTTCGAACACTCGAACACCTATACGGATTCTCCTGCACAGTGGCAGATACGTAAATACGGCGTTTACTTACCATTTCTCACGCATTAGGGTTCGAACACTCGAACACCTCTACGGATTGTCCTGCACAGTGGCAGATATCTAAATACGGCGTTTACTTACCATTTCTCACGCATTTGGGTTGGAACATTCGAACACCTATACGGATTCTACTGCACAGTGGCAGATATGTAAATACGGTGTTTACTTACCATTTCTCACGCATTACGCTTCGAATACTCGAACACCTATACGGATTCTCCTGCACAGTGGCAGATACGTAAATACGGCGTTTAAATACCATTTCTCACGCATTAGCGTTCGAACACTCGAACACCTATACGGATTCTCCTGCACAGTGGCAGATATGTAAATATGGCGTTTACTTACCATTTCTCACGCATTAGCGTTCGAACACTCGAACACCTATACGGATTCTCCTGCACAGTGGCAGATATGTAAATATGGCGTTTACTTACCATTTCTCACGCATTACGCTTCGAACACTCGAACACCTATACAGATACTCCTACACAATGGCAGATATGTAAATACGGCGTTTACTTACCATTTCTCACGCATTACGCCTCGAACACTCGAACACCTATACGGATTTTCCTGCACAGTGGCAGATACGTCAATACGGCGTTTACTTACCATTTCTCACGCATTACGCTTCGAACACTCGAACACCTATACGGATTCTCCTTTACAGTGGCAGATATGCAAATACAGCGTTTACTTACCATTTCTCACGCATTACGGTTCGAACACTCGAACACCTATACGGATTCTCCTGCACAGTGGCAGATATGTAAATACAGCGTTTACTTACCATTTCTCACGCATTAGGGTTCGAACACTCGAACACCTATACGGATTCTCCTGCACAGTGGCAGATATGTAAATACGACGTTTACTTACCATTTCTTAGGCATTAGGGTTCGAACACTCAAACACCTATACGGATTCTCCTGGACAGTGGCAGATATGTAAATACGGCGTTTACTTACCAGTTCTCACGCATTAGGGTTCGAACACTCGAACACCTACACGGCTTCTCCTGCACAGTGGCAGATATGTAAATACGATGTTTACTTACCATTTCTCATGCATTAGGGTTCGAACACTCGAGCACCTATACGGATTCTCCTGCACAGTGGCAGATATGTAAATACGGCGTTTACTTACCATTTCTCATGCATTAGGGTTCGAACACTCGAACACCTATACGGATTCCCCTGCACAGTGGCAGATATGTAAATACGGCGTTTACTTACCATTTCTCATGCATTACGGTTCGAATACTCGAACACCTATACGGATTCTCCTGCACAGTGGCATATATGTAAATACGACGTTTACTTACCATTTCTCATGCATTAGGGTTCGAACACACGAACACCTATACGTATTCTACTGCACAGTGGCAGATATGTAAATACGGCGTTTACTTACCATTTCTCACGCATTACGGTTCGAACAATCGAACACCTATACGGATTCTCTTGCACAGTGGCAGATATGTAAATACGGCGTCTACTTACCATTTGTCACGCATTAGGGTTCGAACACACGAACACCTATACGGATTCTCCTGTACAGTGGCAGATATGTAAATACGGCGTTTACTTACCATTTCTCACGCATTACGCTTCGAACACTCGAACACCTATACGGATTCTCCTGCACAGTGGCAGATATGTAAATACGGCGTTTACTTACCATTTCTCACGCATTACGCTTCGAACACTCGAACACCTATACGGATTCTCCTGCACAGTGGCTGATATGTAAATACGACGTTTCTTACCATTTCTCACGCATTACGCTTCGAACACTCGAACACCTATACGGATTCTCCTGCACAGTGGCAGATATGTAAATATGGCGTTTACTTACCATTTCTCACGCATTACGCTTCGAACACTCGAACACCTATACGGATTCTCCTGCACAATGGCAGATATGTAAATACGGCGTTTACTTACCATTTCTCACGCATTACGCTTCGAACACTCGAACACCTATACGGATTCTCCTGCACAGTGGCAGATATGTAAATATGGCGTTTACTTACCATTTCTCACGCATTACGCTTCGAACACTCGAACACCTATACAGATCCTCCTACACAATGGCAGATATGTAAATACGGCGTTTACTTACCATTTCTCACGCATTACGCCTCGAACACTCGAACACCTATACGGATTCTCCTGCACAGTGGCAGATACGTAAATACGGCGTTTACTTACCATTTCTCACGCATTACGCTTCGAACACTCGAACACCTATACGGATTCTCCTTTACAGTGGCAGATATGCAAATACAGCGTTTACTTACCATTGCTCACGCATTACGGTTGGAACACTCGAACACCTATACGGATTCTCCTGCACACAGTAGCAGATATGTAAATACAGCGTTTACTTACCATTTCTCACGCATTAGGGTTCGAACACTCGAACACCTACACGGCTTCTCCTGCACAGTGGCAGATATGTAAATACGATGTTTACTTACCATTTCTCATGCATTAAGGTTCGAACACTCGAGCACCTATACGGATTCTCCTGCACAGTGGCAGATATGTAAATACGGCGTTTACTTACCATTTCTCATGCATTAGGGTTCGAACACTCGAACACCTATACGGATTCCCCTGCACAGTGGCAGATATGTAAATACGGCGTTTACTTACCATTTCTCACGCATTACGCTTCGAACACTCGAACACCTATACGGATTCTCCTGCACAATGGCAGATATGTAAATACGGCGTTTACTTACCATTTCTCACGCATTACGCTTCGAACACTCGAACACCTATACGGATTCTCCTGCACAGTGGCAGATACGTAAATACGGCGTTTACTTACCATTTCTCACGCATTAGGGTTCGAACACTCGAACACCTCTACGGATTGTCCTGCACAGTGGCAGATATCTAAATACGGCGTTTACTTACCATTTCTCACGCATTTGGGTTGGAACATTCGAACACCTATACGGATTCTACTGCACAGTGGCAGATATGTAAATACGGTGTTTACTTACCATTTCTCACGCATTACGCTTCGAATACTCGAACACCTATACGGATTCTCCTGCACAGTGGCAGATACGTAAATACGGCGTTTAAATACCATTTCTCACGCATTAGCGTTCGAACACTCGAACACCTATACGGATTCTCCTGCACAGTGGCAGATATGTAAATATGGCGTTTACTTACCATTTCTCACGCATTAGCGTTCGAACACTCGAACACCTATACGGATTCTCCTGCACAGTGGCAGATATGTAAATATGGCGTTTACTTACCATTTCTCACGCATTACGCTTCGAACACTCGAACACCTATACAGATACTCCTACACAATGGCAGATATGTAAATACGGCGTTTACTTACCATTTCTCACGCATTACGCCTCGAACACTCGAACACCTATACGGATTTTCCTGCACAGTGGCAGATACGTCAATACGGCGTTTACTTACCATTTCTCACGCATTACGCTTCGAACACTCGAACACCTATACGGATTCTCCTTTACAGTGGCAGATATGCAAATACAGCGTTTACTTACCATTTCTCACGCATTACGGTTCGAACACTCGAACACCTATACGGATTCTCCTGCACAGTGGCAGATATGTAAATACAGCGTTTACTTACCATTTCTCACGCATTAGGGTTCGAACACTCGAACACCTATACGGATTCTCCTGCACAGTGGCAGATATGTAAATACGACGTTTACTTACCATTTCTTAGGCATTAGGGTTCGAACACTCAAACACCTATACGGATTCTCCTGGACAGTGGCAGATATGTAAATACGGCGTTTACTTACCAGTTCTCACGCATTAGGGTTCGAACACTCGAACACCTACACGGCTTCTCCTGCACAGTGGCAGATATGTAAATACGATGTTTACTTACCATTTCTCATGCATTAGGGTTCGAACACTCGAGCACCTATACGGATTCTCCTGCACAGTGGCAGATATGTAAATACGGCGTTTACTTACCATTTCTCATGCATTAGGGTTCGAACACTCGAACACCTATACGGATTCCCCTGCACAGTGGCAGATATGTAAATACGGCGTTTACTTACCATTTCTCATGCATTACGGTTCGAATACTCGAACACCTATACGGATTCTCCTGCACAGTGGCATATATGTAAATACGACGTTTACTTACCATTTCTCATGCATTAGGGTTCGAACACACGAACACCTATACGTATTCTACTGCACAGTGGCAGATATGTAAATACGGCGTTTACTTACCATTTCTCACGCATTACGGTTCGAACAATCGAACACCTATACGGATTCTCTTGCACAGTGGCAGATATGTAAATACGGCGTCTACTTACCATTTGTCACGCATTAGGGTTCGAACACACGAACACCTATACGGATTCTCCCGTACAGTGGCAGATATGTAAATACGGCGTTTACTTACCATTTCTCACGCATTACGCTTCGAACACTCGAACACCTATACGGATTCTCCTGCACAGTGGCAGATATGTAAATACGGCGTTTACTTACCATTTCTCACGCATTACGCTTCGAACACTCGAACACCTATACGGATTCTCCTGCACAGTGGCTGATATGTAAATACGACGTTTCTTACCATTTCTCACGCATTACGCTTCGAACACTCGAACACCTATACGGATTCTCCTGCACAGTGGCAGATATGTAAATATGGCGTTTACTTACCATTTCTCACGCATTACGCTTCGAACACTCGAACACCTATACGGATTCTCCTGCACAATGGCAGATATGTAAATACGGCGTTTACTTACCATTTCTCACGCATTACGCTTCGAACACTCGAACACCTATACGGATTCTCCTGCACAGTGGCAGATACGTAAATACGGCGTTTACTTACCATTTCTCACGCATTAGGGTTCGAACACTCGAACACCTCTACGGATTGTCCTGCACAGTGGCAGATATCTAAATACGGCGTTTACTTACCATTTCTCACGCATTTGGGTTGGAACATTCGAACACCTATACGGATTCTCCTGCACAGTGGCAGATATGTAAATACGGTGTTTACTTACCATTTCTCACGCATTACGCTTCGAATACTCGAACACCTATACGGATTCTCCTGCACAGTGGCAGATACGTAAATACGGCGTTTAAATACCATTTCTCACGCATTAGCGTTCGAACACTCGAACACCTATACGGATTCTCCTGCACAGTGGCAGATATGTAAATATGGCGTTTACTTACCATTTCTCACGCATTACGCTTCGAACACTCGAACACCTATACAGATCCTCCTACACAATGGCAGATATGTAAATACGGCGTTTACTTACCATTTCTCACGCATTACGCCTCGAACACTCGAACACCTATACGGATTTTCCTGCACAGTGGCAGATACGTCAATACGGCGTTTACTTACCATTTCTCACGCATTACGCTTCGAACACTCGAACACCTATACGGATTCTCCTGCACAGTGGCAGATATGTAAATATGGCGTTTACTTACCATTTCTCACGCATTACGCTTCGAACACTCGAACACCTATACAGATCCTCCTACACAATGGCAGATATGTAAATACGGCGTTTGCTTACCATTTCTCACGCATTACGCCTCGAACACTCGAACACCTATACGGATTCTCCTGCACAGTGGCAGATACGTAAATACGGCGTTTACTTACCATTTCTCACGCATTACGCTTCGAACACTCGAACACCTATACGGATTCTCCTTTACAGTGGCAGATATGCAAATACAGCGTTTACTTACCATTTCTCACGCATTACGGTTGGAACACTCGAACACCTATACGGATTCTCCTGCACACAGTAGCAGATATGTAAATACAGCGTTTACTTACCATTTCTCACGCATTAGGGTTCGAACACTCGAACACCTACACGGCTTCTCCTGCACAGTGGCAGATATGTAAATACGATGTTTACTTACCATTTCTCATGCATTAAGGTTCGAACACTCGAGCACCTATACGGATTCTCCTGCACAGTGGCAGATATGTAAATACGGCGTTTACTTACCATTTCTCATGCATTAGGGTTCGAACACTCGAACACCTATACGGATTCCCCTGCACAGTGGCAGATATGTAAATACGGCGTTTACTTACCATTTCTCACGCATTACGCTTCGAACACTCGAACACCTATACGGATTCTCCTGCACAATGGCAGATATGTAAATACGGCGTTTACTTACCATTTCTTACGCATTACGCTTCGAATACTCGAACACCTATACGGATTCTCCTGCACAGTGGCAGATACGTAAATACGGCGTTTAAATACCATTTCTCACGCATTAGCGTTCGAACACTCGAACACCTATACGGATTCTCCTGCACAGTGGCAGATATGTAAATATGGCGTTTACTTACCATTTCTCACGCATTACGCTTCGAACACTCGAACACCTATACAGATCCTCCTACACAATGGCAGATATGTAAATACGGCGTTTACTTACCATTTCTCACGCATTACGCCTCGAACACTCGAACACCTATACGGATTTTCCTGCACAGTGGCAGATACGTCAATACGGCGTTTACTTACCATTTCTCACGCATTACGCTTCGAACACTCGAACACCTATACGGATTCTCCTGCACAGTGGCAGATATGTAAATATGGCGTTTACTTACCATTTCTCACGCATTACGCTTCGAACACTCGAACACCTATACAGATCCTCCTACACAATGGCAGATATGTAAATACGGCGTTTGCTTACCATTTCTCACGCATTACGCCTCGAACACTCGAACACCTATACGGATTCTCCTGCACAGTGGCAGATACGTAAATACGGCGTTTACTTACCATTTCTCACGCATTACGCTTCGAACACTCGAACACCTATACGGATTCTCCTTTACAGTGGCAGATATGCAAATACAGCGTTTACTTACCATTTCTCACGCATTACGGTTGGAACACTCGAACACCTATACGGATTCTCCTGCACACAGTAGCAGATATGTAAATACAGCGTTTACTTACCATTTCTCACGCATTAGGGTTCGAACACTCGAACACCTACACGGCTTCTCCTGCACAGTGGCAGATATGTAAATACGATGTTTACTTACCATTTCTCATGCATTAAGGTTCGAACACTCGAGCACCTATACGGATTCTCCTGCACAGTGGCAGATATGTAAATACGGCGTTTACTTACCATTTCTCATGCATTAGGGTTCGAACACTCGAACACCTATACGGATTCCCCTGCACAGTGGCAGATATGTAAATACGGCGTTTACTTACCATTTCTCACGCATTACGCTTCGAACACTCGAACACCTATACGGATTCTCCTGCACAATGGCAGATATGTAAATACGGCGTTTACTTACCATTTCTCACGCATTACGCTTCGAACACTCGAACACCTATACGGATTCTCCTGCACAGTGGCAGATACGTAAATACGGCGTTTACTTACCATTTCTCACGCATTAGGGTTCGAACACTCGAACACCTCTACGGATTCTCCTGCACAGTGGCAGATATCTAAATACGGCGTTTACTTACCATTTCTCACGCATTTGGGTTGGAACATTCGAATACCTATACGGATTCTCCTGCACAGTGGCAGATACGTAAATACGGCGTTTAAATACCATTTCTCACGCATTAGCGTTCGAACACTCGAACACCTATACGGATTCTCCTGCACAGTGGCAGATATGTAAATATGGCGTTTACTTACCATTTCTCACGCATTACGCTTCGAACACTCGAACACCTATACAGATACTCCTACACAATGGCAGATATGTATATACGGCGTTTACTTACCATTTCTCACGCATTACGCCTCGAACACTCGAACACCTATACGGATTTTCCTGCACAGTGGCAGATACGTCAATACGGCGTTTACTTACCATTTCTCACGCATTACGCTTCGAACACTCGAACACCTATACGGATTCTCCTTTACAGTGGCAGATATGCAAATACAGCGTTTACTTACCATTTCTCACGCATTACGGTTCGAACACTCGAACACCTATACGGATTCTCCTGCACAGTGGCAGATATGTAAATACAGCGTTTACTTACCATTTCTCACGCATTAGGGTTCGAACACTCGAACACCTATACGGATTCTCCTGCACAGTGGCAGATATGTAAATACGACGTTTACTTACCATTTCTTAGGCATTAGGGTTCGAACACTCAAACACCTATACGGATTCTCCTGGACAGTGGCAGATATGTAAATACGGCGTTTACTTACCAGTTCTCACGCATTAGGGTTCGAACACACGAACACCTACACGGCTTCTCCTGCACAGTGGCAGATATGTAAATACGATGTTTACTTACCATTTCTCATGCATTAGGGTTCGAACACTCGAGCACCTATACGGATTCTCCTGCACAGTGGCAGATATGTAAATACGGCGTTTACTTACCATTTCTCATGCATTAGGGTTCGAATACTCGAACACCTATACGGATTCCCCTGCACAGTGGCAGATATGTAAATACGGCGTTTACTTACCATTTCTCATGCATTACGGTTCGAATACTCGAACACCTATACGGATTCTCCTGCACAGTGGCATATATGTAAATACGACGTTTACTTACCATTTCTCATGCATTAGGGTTCGAACACACGAACACCTATACGTATTCTACTGCACAGTGGCAGATATGTAAATACGGCGTTTACTTACCATTTCTCACGCATTACGGTTCGAACAATCGAACACCTATACGGATTCTCTTGCACAGTGGCAAATATGTAAATACGGCGTCTACTTACCATTTGTCACGCATTAGGGTTCGAACACACGAACACCTATACGGATTCTCCTGTACAGTGGCAGATATGTAAATACGGCGTTTACTTACCATTTCTCACGCATTACGCTTCGAACACTCGAACACCTATACGGATTCTCCTGCACAGTGGCAGATATATAAATACGGCGTTTACTTACCATTTCTCACGCATTACGCTTCGAACACTCGAACACCTATACGGATTCTCCTGCACAGTGGCAGATATGTAAATACGACGTTTCTTACCATTTCTCATGCATTACGCTTCGAACACTCGAACACCTATACAGATTCTCCTGCACAGTGGCAGATATGTAAATATGGCGTTTACTTACCATTTCTCACGCATTACGCTTCGAACACTCGAACACCTATACGGATTCTCCTGCACAGTGGCAGATACGTAAATACGGCGTTTACTTACCATTTCTCACGCATTAGGGTTCGAACACTCGAACACCTCTACGGATTGTCCTGCACAGTGGCAGATATCTAAATACGGCGTTTACTTACCATTTCTCACGCATTTGGGTTGGAACATTCGAACACCTATACGGATTCTCCTGCACAGTGGCAGATATGTAAATACGGTGTTTACTTACCATTTCTCACGCATTACGTTTCGAATACTCGAACACCTATACGGATTCTCCTGCACAGTGGTAGATACGTAAATACGGCGTTTAAATACCATTTCTCACGCATTAGCGTTCGAACACTCGAACACCTATACGGATTGTCCTGCACAGTGGCAGATATGTAAATATGGCGTTTACTTACCATTTCTCACGCATTACGCTTCGAACACTCGAACACCTATACAGATCCTCCTACACAATGGCAGATATGTAAATACGGCGTTTACTTACCATTTCTCACGCATTACGCCTCGAACACTCGAACACCTATACGGATTTTCCTGCACAGTGGCAGATACGTCAATACGGCGTTTACTTACCATTTCTCACGCATTACGCTTCGAACACTCGAACACCTATACGGATTCTCCTGCACAGTGGCAGATATGTAAATATGGCGTTTACTTACCATTTCTCACGCATTACGCTTCGAACACTCGAACACCTATACAGATCCTCCTACACAATGGCAGATATGTAAATACGGCGTTTACTTACCATTTCTCACGCATTACGCCTCGAACACTCGAACACCTATACGGATTCTCCTGCACAGTGGCAGATACGTAAATACGGCGTTTACTTACCATTTCTCACGCATTACGCTTCGAACACTCGAACACCTATACGGATTCTCCTTTACAGTGGCAGATATGCAAATACAGCGTTTACTTACCATTTCTCACGCATTACGGTTGGAACACTCGAACACCTATACGGATTCTCCTGCACACAGTAGCAGATATGTAAATACAGCGTTTACTTACCATTTCTCACGCATTAGGGTTCGAACACTCGAACACCTACACGGCTTCTCCTGCACAGTGGCAGATATGTAAATACGATGTTTACTTACCATTTCTCATGCATTAAGGTTCGAACACTCGAGCACCTATACGGATTCTCCTGCACAGTGGCAGATATGTAAATACGGCGTTTACTTACCATTTCTCATGCATTAGGGTTCGAACACTCGAACACCTATACGGATTCCCCTGCACAGTGGCAGATATGTAAATACGGCGTTTACTTACCATTTCTCATGCATTACGGTTCGAATACTCGAACACCTATACGGATTCTCCTGCACAGTGGCATATATGTAAATACGACGTTTACTTACCATTTCTCATGCATTAGGGTTCGAACACACGAACACCTATACGTATTCTACTGCACTGTGGCAGATATGTAAATACGGCGTTTACTTACCATTTCTCACGCATTACGGTTCGAACAATCGAACACCTATACGGATTCTCTTGCACAGTGGAAGATATGTAAATACGGCGTCTACTTACCATTTCTCACGCATTAGGGTTCGAACACACGAACACCTATACGGATTCTCCTGTACAGTGGCAGATATGTAAATACGGCGTTTACTTACCATTTCTCACGCATTACGCTTCGAACACTCGAACACCTATACGGATTCTCCTGCACAGTGGCAGATATGTAAATACGGCGTTTACTTACCATTTCTCACGCATTACGCTCCGAACACTCGAACACCTATACGGATTCTCCTGCACAGTGGCAGATATGTAAATACGACGTTTCTTACCATTTCTCACGCATTACGCTTCGAACACTCGAACACCTATACGGATTCTCCTTCACAGTGGCAGATATGTAAATATGGCGTTTACTTACCATTTCTCACGCATTACGCTTCGAACACTCGAACACCTATACGGATTCTCCTGCACAATGGCAGATATGTAAATACGGCGTTTACTTACCATTTCTCACGCATTACGCTTCGAACACTCGAACACCTATACGGATTCTCCTGCACAGTGGCAGATACGTAAATACGGCGTTTACTTACCATTTCTCACGCATTAGGGTTCGAACACTCGAACACCTCTACGGATTCTCCTGCACAGTGGCAGATATCTAAATACGGCGTTTACTTACCATTTCTCACGCATTTGGGTTGGAACATTCGAACACCTATACGGATTCTCCTGCACAGTGGCAGATATGTAAATTCGGTGTTTACTTACCATTTCTGACGCATTACGCTTCGAATACTCGAACACCTATACGGATTCTCCTGCACAGTGGCAGATACGTAAATACGGCGTTTAAATACCATTTCTCACGCATTAGCGTTCGAACACTCGAACACCTATACGGATTCTCCTGTACAGTGGCAGATATGTAAATATGGCGTTTACTTACCATTTCTCACGCATTACGCTTCGAACACTCGAACACCTATACAGATCCTCCTACACAATGGCAGATATGTAAATACGGCGTTTACTTACCATTTCTCACGCATTACGCCTCGAACACTCGAACACCTATACGGATTTTCCTGCACAGTGGCAGATACGTCAATACGGCGTTTACTTACCATTTCTCACGCATTACGCTTCGAACACTCGAACACCTATACGGATTCTCCTGCACAGTGGCAGATATGTAAATATGGCGTTTACTTACCATTTCTCACGCATTACGCTTCGAACACTCGAACACCTATACAGATCCTCCTACACAATGGCAGATATGTAAATACGGCGTTTACTTACCATTTCTCACGCATTACGCCTCGAACACTCGAACACCTATACGGATTTTCCTGCACAGTGGCAGATACGTCAATACGGCGTTTACTTACCATCTCTCACGCATTACGCTTCGAACACTCGAACACCAATACGGATTCTCCTGCATAGTGGCAGATATGTAAATATGGCGTTTGCTTACCATTTCTCACGCATTACGCTTCGAACACTCGAACACCTATACAGATCCTTCTACACAATGGCAGATATGTAAATACGGCGTTTACTTACCATTTCTCACGCATTACGCCTCGAACACTCGAACACCTATACGGATTCTCCTGCACAGTGGCAGATACGTAAATACGGCGTTTACTTACCATTTCTCACGCATTACGCTTCGAACACTCGAACACCTATACGGATTCTCCTTTACAGTGGCAGATATGCAAATACAGCGTTTACTTACCATTTCTCACGCATTACGGTTGGAACACTCGAACACCTATACGGATTCTCCTGCACACAGTAGCAGATATGTAAATACAGCGTTTACTTACCATTTCTCACGCATTAGGGTTCGAACACTCGAACACCTACACGGCTTCTCCTGCACAGTGGCAGATATGTAAATACGATGTTTACTTACCATTTCTCATGCATTAAGGTTCGAACACTCGAGCACCTATACGGATTCTCCTGCACAGTGGCGGATATGTAAATACGGCGTTTACTTACCATTTCTCATGCATTAGGGTTCGAACACTCGAACACCTATACGGATTCCCCTGCACAGTGGCAGATATGTAAATACGGCGTTTACTTACCATTTCTCATGCATTACGGTTCGAATACTCGAACACCTATACGGATTCTCCTGCACAGTGGCATATATGTAAATACGACGTTTACTTACCATTTCTCATGCATTAGGGTTCGAACACACGAACACCTATACGTATTCTACTGCACAGTGGCAGATATGTAAATACGGCGTTTACTTACCATTTCTCACGCATTACGGTTCGAACAATCGAACACCTATACGGATTCTCTTGCACAGTGGCAGATATGTAAATACGGCGTCTACTTACCATTTCTCACGCATTAAGGTTCGAACACACGAACACCTATACGGATTCTCCTGTAGAGTGGCAGATATGTAAATACGGTGTTTACTTACCATTTCTCACGCATTACGCTTCGAACACTCGAACACCTATACGGATTCTCCTGCACAGTGGCAGATATGTAAATACGGCGTTTACTTACCATTTCTCACGCATTACGCTTCGAACACTCGAACACCTATACGGATTCTCCTGCACAGTGGCAGATATGTAAATACGACGTTTCTTACCATTTCTCACGCATTACGCTTCGAACACTCGAACACCTATACGGATTCTCCTGCACAGTGACAGATATGTAAATATGGCGTTTACTTACCATTTCTCACGCATTACGCTTCGAACACTCGAACACCTATACGGATTCTCCTGCACAATGGCAGATATGTAAATACGGCGTTTACTTACCATTTCTCACGCATTACGCTTCGAACACTCGAACACCTATACGGATTCTCCTGCACAGTGGCAGATACGTAAATACGGCGTTTACTTACCATTTCTCACGCATTAGGGTTCGAACACTCGAACACCTCTACGGATTCTCCTGCACAGTGGCAGATATCTAAATACGGCGTTTACTTACCATTTCTCACGCATTTGGGTTGGAACATTCGAACACCTATACGGATTCTCCTGCACAGTGGCAGATATGTAAATACGGTGTTTACTTACCATTTCTCACGCATTACGCTTCGAATACTCGAACACCTATACGGATTCTCCTGCACAGTGGCAGATACGTAAATACGGCGTTTAAATACCATTTCTCACGCATTAGCGTTCGAACACCCGAACACCTATACGGATTCTCCTGCACAGTGGCAGATATGTAAATATGGCGTTTACTTACCATTTCTCACGCATTACGCTTCGAACACTCGAACACCTATACAGATCCTCCTACACAATGGCAGATATGTAAATACGGCGTTTACTTACCATTTCTCACGCATTACGCCTCGAACACTCGAACACCTATACGGATTTTCCTGCACAGTGGCAGATACGTCAATACGGCGTTTACTTAGCATTTCTCACGCATTACGCTTCGAACACTCGAACACCGATACGGATTCTCCTGCACAGTGGCAGATATGTAAATATGGCGTTTACTTACCATTTCTCACGCATTACGCTTCGAACACTCGAACACCTATACAGATCCTCCTACACAATGGCAGATATGTAAATACGGCGTTTACTTACCATTTCTCACGCATTACGCCTCGAACACTCGAACACCTATACGGATTCTCCTGCACAGTGGCAGATACGTAAATACGGCGTTTACTTACCATTTCTCACGCATTACGCTTCGAACACTCGAACACCTATACGGATTCTCCTTTACAGTGGCAGATATGCAAATACAGCGTTTACTTACCATTTCTCACGCATTACGGTTCGAACACTCGAACACCTATACGGATTCTCCTGCACACAGTAGCAGATATGTAAATACAGCGTTTACTTACCATTTCTCACGCATTAGGGTTCGAACACTCGAACACCTATACGGATTCTCCTGCACAGTGGCAGATATGTAAATACGACGTTTACTTACCATTTCTCAGGCGTTAGGGTTCGAACACTCAAACACCTATACGGATTCTCCTGGACAGTGGCAGATATGTAAATACGGCGTTTACTTACCAGTTCTCACGCATTAGGGTTCGAACACTCGAACACCTACACGGATTCTCCTGCACAGTGGCAGATATGTAAATACGACGTTTACATACCATTTCTCATGCATTAGGGTTCGAACACTCGAGCACCTATACGGATTCTCCTGCACAGTGGCAGATATGTAAATACGGCGTTTACTTACCAGTTCTCATGCATTAGGGTTCGAACACTCGAACACCTATACGGATTCTACTGCACAGTGGCAGATATGTAAATACGGCGTTTACTTACCATTTCTCATGCATTACGGTTCGAATACTCGAACACCTGTACGGATTCTCCTGGACAGTGGCATATATGTAAATACGACGTTTACTTACCATTTCTCATGCATTAGGGTTCGAACACACGAACGCCTATACGTATTCTACTGCACAGTGGCAGATATGTAAATACGGCGTTTACCTACCATTTCTCACGCATTACGGTTCGAACACTCGAACACGTATACGGATTCTCTTGCACATTGGCAGATATGCTAATACGGCGTTTACTTACCATTTCTCACGCATTAGGGTTCGAACACACTATACGGATTCTCCTGCACAGTGGCAGATATGTAAATACGGCGTTTACTTACCATTTCTCACGCATTTGGGTTGGAACACTCGAACACCTATACGGATTCTCCTGCACAGTGGCAGATATGTAAATACGGCGTTTACTTACCATTTCTCACGCATTGCGGTTCGAACACTCGAACACCTATACGGATTCACCTGCACAGTGGCAGATATGTAAATACGGCGTTTACTTACCATTTCTGACGCATTACGGTTCAAACAATCGAACACCTACACGGATTCTCTTGCACAGTGGCAGATATGTAAATACGACGTTTACATACCATTTCTCGTGCATTAGGGTTCGAACACTCGAGCACCTATACGGATTCTCCTGCACAGTGGCAGATATGTAAATACGGCGTTTACTTATCATTTCTCATGCATTAGGGTTCGAACACTCGAACACCTATACGGATTCTACTGCACAGTGGCAGATATGTAAATACGGCGTATACTTACCATTTCTCATGCATTACGGTTCGAATACTCGAACACCTATACGGATTCTCCTGGACAGTGGCATATATGTAAATACGACGTTTACTTACCATTTCTCATGCATTAGGGTTCGAACACACGAACACCTATACGTATTCTACTGCACAGTGGCAGATATGTAAATACGGCGTTTACCTACCATTTCTCACGCATTACGGTTCGAACACTCGAACACGTATACGGATTCTCTTGCACATTGGCAGATATGCTAATACGGCGTTTACTTACCATTTCTCACGCATTAGGGTTCGAACACACTATACGGATTCTCCTGCACAGTGGCAGATATGTAAATACGGCGTTTACTTACCATTTCTCACGCATTTGGGTTGGAACACTCGAACACCTATACGGATTCTCCTGCACAGTGGCAGATATGTAAATACGGCGTTTACTTACCATTTCTCACGCATTGCGGTTCGAACACTCGAACACCTATACGGATTCACCTGCGCAGTGGCAGATATGTAAATACGGCGTTTACTTACCATTTCTGACGCATTACGGTTCAAACAATCGAACACCTATACGGATTCTCTTGCACAGTGGCAGATATGTAAATACGGCGTTTACTTACCATTTCTCACGCATTACGCTTCGAATACTCGAACACCTATACAGATTCTCCTGCACAGTGGCAGATACGTAAATACGGCGTTTACTTACCATTTCTCACGCATTAGGGTTCGAACACTCGAACACCTATACGGATTCTCCTGCACAGTGGCAGATATGTAAATATGGCGTTTACTTACCATTTCCCACGCATTACGCTTCGAACACTCGAACACCTATACGGATTCTCCTACACAGTGGCAGATATGTAAATACGGCGTTTACTTACCATTTCTCACGCATTACGCTTCGAACACTCGAACACCTGTACGGATTCTCCTGCACAGTGGCAGATATGTAAATACAGCGTTTACTTACCATTTCTCACGCATTAGGGTTCGAACACTCGAACACCTGTACGGATTCTCCTGCACAGTGCCAGATATGTAAATACGACGTTTACTTACCATTTCTCAGGCATTAGGGTTCGAACACTCAAACACCTATACGGATTCTCTTGGACAGTGGCAGATATGTAAATACGGCGTTTACTTAGCAGTTCTCACGCATTAGGGTTCGAACACTCGAACACCTACACGGATTCTCCTGCACAGTGGCAGATATATAAATACGACGTTTACTTACCATTTGTCATGCATTAGGGTTCGAACACTCGAGCACCTATACGGATTCTCCTGCACAGTGGCAGATATGTAAATACGGCGTTTACTTACCATTTCTCATGCATTAGGGTTCGAACACTCGAACACCAACACGGATTCTCCTGCACAGTGGCAGATATGTAAATACGGCGTTTACTTACCATTTCTCATGCATTACGGTTCGAATACTCGAACACCTATACGGATTCTCCCGCACAGTGGCGTATATGTAAATACGACGTTTACTTACCATTTCTCATGCATTAGGGTTCGAACACACGAACACCTATACGTATTCTACTGCACAGTGGCAGATATGTAAATACGGCGTTTTCCTACCATTTCTCACGCATTACGGTTCGAACACTCGAACACCTATACGGATTCTCTTACACAGTGGCAGATATGCAAATACGGCGTTTACTTACCATTTCTCACGCATTAGGGTTCGAACACACGAACACCTATACGGATTCTCCCGTACAGTGGCAGATATGTAAATACGGCGTGTACTTACCATTTCTCACGCATTACGCTTCGAACACTCGAACACCTATACGGATTCTCCTGCATAGTGGCAGATATGTAAATACGGCGTTTACTTACCATTTCTCACGCATTACGCTTCGAACACTCGAACACCTATACGGATTCTCCTGCACAGTGGCAGATATGTAAATATGGCGTTACTTACCATTTCTCACGCATTACGGCTCGAACACTCGAACACCTATACGGATTCACCTGCACAGTGGCAGATATGTAAATACGGCGTTTACTTACCATTTCTCACGCATTACGCTTCGAACACTCGAACACCTATACGGATTCTCCTGCACAGTGGAAGATACGTAAATACGGCGTTTACTTACCATTTCTCACGCATTAGGGTTCGAACACTCAAATACCTATACGGATTCTCCTGCACAGTGGCAAATATGTAAATGCGGCGTTTACTTACCATTTCTCACGCATTACGCTTCGAACACTCGAACACCTATACGGATTCTCCTGCACAGTGGCAGATACGTGAATACGGCGTTTACTTACCATTTCTCACGCATTAGGGTTCGAACACTCGAACACCTATACGGATTCTCCTGCACAGTGGCAGATACGTAAATACGGCGTTTACTTACCATTTCTCACGCATTAGGGTTTGAACACTCGAACACCTATACGAATTCTCCTGCACAGTGGCAGAGATGTAAATACGACGTTTACTTACCATTTCTCATGCATTAGGGTTCGAACACTCGAACACCTATACGGATTCTCCTGCACAGTGGCAGATATGTAAATACGGCGTTTACTTACCATTTCTCACGCATTTGGGTTGGAACAGTCGAACACCTATACGGATTCTCCTGCACAGTGGCAGATATGTAAATACGGCGTTTACTTACCATTTCTCACGCATTACGATTCGAACACTCGAACACCTATACGGATTCACCTGCACAGTGGCAGATATGTAAATACGGCGTTTACTTACCATTTCTGACGCATTACGGTTCGAACAATCGAACACCTATACGGATTCTCTTGCACAGTGGCAGATATGTAAATACGGCGTTTACTTACCATTTCTCACGCATTAGGGTTCGAACACACGAACACCTATACGGATTCTCCTGTACAGTGGCAGATATGTAAATACGGCGTTTACTTACCATTTCTCACGCATTACGGTTCGAACACTCGAACACCTATACGGATTCTCCTGCACAGTGGCAGATATGTAAATACGGCGTTTACTTACCATTTCTCACGCATTACGCTTCGAACACTCGAACACCTATACGGATTCTCCTGCACAGTGGCAGATATGTAAATACGGCGTTTCTTACCATTTCTCACGCATTACGGTTCGAACACTCGAACACCTATACGGATTCTCCTGCACAGTGGCAGATATGTAAATACGGCGTTTACTTACCATTTCTCACTCATTACGCTTCGAACACTCGAACACCTATACGGATTCTCCTGCACAGCGGCAGATATGTAAATACGGCGTTTAATTACCATTTCTCACGCATTAGGGTTCGAACACACGAACACCTATACGTATTCTACTGCACAGTGGCAGATATGTAAATACGGCGTTTACTTACCATTTCTCACGCATTACGGTTTGAGCAATCGAACACCTATACGGATTCTCTTGCACAGTGGCAGATATGTAAATACGGCGTTTACTTACCATTTCTCACGCATTAGGGTTCGAACACACGAACACCTGTACGGATTCTCCTGTACAGTGGCAGATATGTAAATACGGCGTTTACTTACCATTTCTCACGCATTACGGTTCGAACACTCGAACCCCTATACGGATTCTCCTCCACAGTGGCAGATATTTAAATACGGCGTTTACTTTCCATTTCTCACGCATTACGGTTCGAACACTCCAACACCTATACGGATTCTCCTGGACAGTGGCTGATATGTAAATACGGCGTTTACGTACCATTTCTCTCGCATTACGGTTCGAACTCTCGAACACCTATACGGATTCTCCGACACAGTGGCAGACATGTAAATACGGCGTTTACTTACCATTTCTCACGCATTAGGGTTCGAACACACGAACACCGATACGGATTCCCCTGCACAGTGGCAGATATGTAAATACGGCGTTTACTTACAATTTCTCACGCATTACGGTTCGAACACTCGAACACCTATACGGATTCTCCTGCACAGTGGCAGATATGTAAATATGGCGTTTACTTACCATTTCCCACGCATTACGCTTCGAACACTCGAACTCCTATACGGATTCTCCTGCACAGTGGCAGATACGTAAATACACCGTTGACTTACCATTTCTCACGCATTAGGGTTCGAACACTCGAACACCTATACGGATTCTCCTACACAGTGGCAGATCTGTAAATACGACGTTTACTTACCATTTCTCACGCATTAGGGTTCGAACACTCGAACACCTACACGGATTCTCCTGCACAGTGGCAGATATGTAAGTACGGCGTTTACTAACCGTTTCTCACGCATTTGGGTTGGAACACTCGAACACCTATACGGATTCTCCTGCACAGTGGCAGAGATGTAAATACGGGGTTTACTTACCATTTCTCACGCATTAGTATTCGAACACACGAACACCTATACGGATTCTCCTGCACAGTGGCAGATATGTAAATACGGCGTTTACTTACTATTTCTCACGCATTAGTGTTCGAACACTCGAACACCTACACGGATTCTCCTGCACAGTGGCAGATATGTAAATACGGCGTTTACTTACCATTTCTCACGCATTTGGGTTGGAATACTCGAACACCTATACGGATTCTCCTGCACAGTGGCAGAGATGTAAATACGGGGTTTACTTACCATTTCTCACGCATTAGTGTTCGAACACACGAACACGTATACGTATTCTCCTGCACAGTGGCAGATATGTAAATACGGCGTTTACTTACCATTTCTCACGCATTACGGTTCGAACACTCGAACACCTATACGGATTCTCCTGCACAGTGACAGATTTGCAAATACGGCGTTTACTTACCATTTCTCACGCATTACGGTTCGAACACTCCAACACCTATACGGATTCTCCTGGACAGTGGCAGATATGTAAATACGGCGTTTACGTACCATTTCTCTCGCATTACGGTTCGAACTCTCGAACACCTATACGGATTCTCCTGCACAGTGGCAGATATGTAAATACGGCGTTTCTTACCATTTCTCACGCATTACGCTTCGAACACTCGAACACCTATACGGATTCTCCTGCACAGTGGCAGATATGTAAATACGGTGTTTACTTACCATTTCTCATGCATTACGGTTCGAATACTCGAACACCTATAGGGATTCTCCTGCACAGTGGAATATATGTAAATACGACGTTTACTTACCATTTCTCATGCACTAGGGTTCGAACACACGAACACCTATACGTATTCTACTGCACAGTGGCAGATATGTAAATACGGCGTTTACTTACCATTTCTCACGCATTACGGTTTGAGCAATCGAACACCTATACGGATTCTCTTGCACAGTGGCAGATATGTAAATACGGCGTTTACTTACCATTTCTCACGCATTAGGGTTCGAACACACGAACACCTGTACGGATTCTCCTGTACAGTGGCAGATATGTAAATACGGCGTTTACTTACCATTTCTCACGCATTACGGTTCGAACACTCGAACACCTATACGGATTCTCCTCCACAGTGGCAGATATTTAAATACGGCGTTTACTTTCCATTTCTCACGCATTACGGTTCGAACACTCCAACACCTATACGGATTCTCCTGGACAGTGGCTGATATGTAAATACGGCGTTTACGTACCATTTCTCTCGCATTACGGTTCGAACTCTCGAACACCTATACGGATTCTCCGACACAGTGGCAGACATGTAAATACGGCGTTTACTTACCATTTCTCACGCATTAGGGTTCGAACACACGAACACCGATACGGATTCCCCTGCACAGTGGCAGATATGTAAATACGGCGTTTACTTACAATTTCTCACGCATTACGGTTCGAACACTCGAACACCTATACGGATTCTCCTGCACAGTGGCAGATATGTAAATATGGCGTTTACTTACCATTTCCCACGCATTACGCTTCGAACACTCGAACTCCTATACGGATTCTCCTACACAGTGGCAGATACGTAAATACACCGTTGACTTACCATTTCTCACGCATTAGGGTTCGAACACTCGAACACCTATACGGATTCTCCTACACAGTGGCAGATCTGTAAATACGACGTTTACTTACCATTTCTCACGCATTAGGGTTCGAACACTCGAACACCTACACGGATTCTCCTGCACAGTGGCAGATATGTAAGTACGGCGTTTACTAACCGTTTCTCACGCATTTGGGTTGGAACACTCGAACACCTATACGGATTCTCCTGCACAGTGGCAGAGATGTAAATACGGGGTTTACTTACCATTTCTCACGCATTAGTATTCGAACACACGAACACCTATACGGATTCTCCTGCACAGTGGCAGATATGTAAATACGGCGTTTACTTACTATTTCTCACGCATTAGTGTTCGAACACTCGAACACCTACACGGATTCTCCTGCACAGTGGCAGATATGTAAATACGGCGTTTACTTACCATTTCTCACGCATTTGGGTTGGAATACTCGAACACCTATACGGATTCTCCTGCACAGTGGCAGAGATGTAAATACGGGGTTTACTTACCATTTCTCACGCATTAGTGTTCGAACACACGAACACGTATACGTATTCTCCTGCACAGTGGCAGATATGTAAATACGGCGTTTACTTACCATTTCTCACGCATTACGGTTCGAACACTCGAACACCTATACGGATTCTCCTGCACAGTGACAGATTTGTCAATACGGCGTTTACTTACCATTTCTCACGCATTACGGTTCGAACACTCCAACACCTATACGGATTCTCCTGGACAGTGGCAGATATGTAAATACGGCGTTTACATACCATTTCTCTCGCATTACGGTTCGAACTCTCGAACACCTATACGGATTCTCCGACACAGTGGCAGACATGTAAATACGGCGTTTACTTACCATTTCTCACGCATTAGGGTTCGAACACACGAACACCTATACGGATTCTCCTGCACAGTGGCAGATATGTAAATACGGCGTTTACTTAAAATTTCTCACGCATTACGGTTCGAACACTTGAACACCTATACGGATTCTCCTGCACAGTGGCAGATATGTAAATATGGCATTTACTTACCATTTCCCACGCATTACGCTTCGAACACTCGAACACCTATACGGATTCTCCTGCACAGTGGCATATACGTAAATACTGCGTTTACTTACCATTTCTCACGCATTAGGGTTCGAACACTCGAACACCTATACGGATTCTCCTACACAGTGGCAGATATGTAAATACGACGTTTACTTACCATTTCTCACGCATTAGGGTTCGAACACTCGAACACCTACACGGATTCTCCTGCACAGTGGCAGATATGTAAATACGGCGTTTACTTACCATTTCTCATGCATTTGGGTTGGAACACTCGAACACCTATACGGATTCTCCTGCACAGTGGCAGAGATGTAAATACGGGGTTTACTTACCATTTCTCACGCATTAATGTTCGAACACACGAACACCTATACGGATTCTCCTGCACAGTGGCAGATATGTAAATACGGCGTTTACTTACTATTTCTCACGCATTAGGGTTCGAACACTTGAACACCTACATGGATTCTCCTGCACAGTGGCAGATATGTAAATACGACGTTTACTTACCATTTCTAATCCATTAGGGTTCGAACACTCGAACACCTCCACGAATTCTCCTGCACAGTGACAGATATGTAAATACGTCGTGTACTTACCATTTCTCAGGCATTAGGGTTCGAACACTCGAACACCTATACGGATTCTCCTGCACAGTGGCAGATATGTAAATACGGCGTTTACTTACCATTTCTCACGCATTCGGGTTCGAACACTCGAACACCTATACGGATTCTCCCGCACAGTGGCAGATATGTAAATACGGCGTTTACTTACCATTTCTCACGCATTACGGTTCGAACACTCGAACACCTATACGAAGTCTCCTGGACAGTGGCAGATATGTAAATACGGCGTTTACTTACCATTTCTCACGCATTACGGTTCGAACACTCGAACACCTATACGGATTCTCCTGCACAGTGACAGATATGTAAATACGGCGTTTACTTACCATTTCTCACGCATTACACTTCGAACACTCGAACACCTATACGGATTCTCCTGCACAGTGGCAGATACGTAAATACGGCGTTTACTTACCATTTCTCACGCGTTAGGGTTCGAACACTCGAACACCTATACGGATTCTCCTGCACAGTGGCAGATATGTAAATACGACGTTTACTTACCATTTCTCATGCATTACGGTTCGAACACTCGAACACCTATACGGATTCTCCTGCACAGTGGCAGATATGTAAATACGGCGTTTACTTACCATTTCTCACGCATTACGCTTCGAACACTCGAACACCTATACGGATTCTCCTGCACAGTGGCAGATACGTAAATACGGCGTTTACTTACCACTTCTCACGTATTAGGGTTCGAACACTCGAACACCTATACGGATTCTCCTGCATAGTGGCAGATATGTAACTACGACGTTTACTTACCATTTCTCATGCATTGGGGTTCGAACACTCGAACACCTATACGGATTCTCCTGCACAGTGGCAGATATGTAAATACGGCGTTTACTTACCATTTCTCACGCATTACGGTTTGAACACTCGAACCCCTATACGGATTCTCCTGCACAGTGGCAGATATGTAAATACGGCGTTTACTTACCATTTCTCACGCATTACGCTTCGAACACTCGAACACCTATACGGATTCTCCAGCACAGCGGCAGATATGTAAATACGGCGTTTAATTACCATTTCTCACGCATTAGGGTTCGAACACTCGAACACCTATACGGATTCTCCTGCACAGTGGCAGATACGTAAATACGGCGTTTACTTACCATTTCTCACGCATTAGGGTTCGAACACTCGAACAACTATACGGATTCTCCTGCACAGTGGCAGATATGTAAATACGGCGTTTACTTACCATTTCTCATGCATTACGGTTCGAACGCTCGAACACCTATACGGATTCTCCTGCACAGTGGCAGATATGTAAATACGGCGTTTACTTACCATTTCTCACGCATTACGGTTCGAACACTCGAACACCTATACGGATTCTCCTGCACAGTGGCAGATATGTAAATACGGCGTTTACTTACCATTTCTCACGTATTACGGTTCGAACAGTCGAACACCTATACGGATTCTCCTGCACAGTGGCAGATATGTAAATACGGCGTTTACTTACATTTTCTCACGCATTAGTGTTCGAACACACGAACACGTATACGTATTCTCCTGCACTGTGGCAGATATGTAAATACGGCGTTTACTTACCATTTCTCACGCATTACGGTTCGAACACTCGAACACCTTTACGGATTCTCCTGCATAGTGGCAGATATTTAAATACGGCGTTTACTTACCATTTCTCACGCATTACGGTTCGAACACGCCAACACCTATACGGATTCTCCTGCACAGTGGCAGATATGTAAATACGGCGTTTACTTACCATTTCTCACGCATTACGCTTCGAACACTCGAACACCTATACGGATTCTCCTGCACAGCGGCAGATATGTAAATACGGCGTTTACTTACCATTTCTCATGCATTACGCTTCGAACACTCGAACACCTATACGGATTCTCCTGCACAGTGGCAGATACGTAAATACGGCGTTTACTTACCATTTCTCACGCATTAGGGTTCGAACACTCGAACACCTATACGGATTCTCCTGCACAGTGGCAGATATGTAAATACGACGTTTACTTACCATTTCTCATGCATTACGGTTTGAACACTCGAACACCTATACGGATTCTCCTGCACAGTGGCAGATATGTAAATACGGCGTTTACTTACCATTTCTCACGCATTACGCTTCGAACACTCGAACACCTATACGGATTCTCCTGCACAGTGGCAGATACGTAAATACGGCGTTTACTTACCACTTCTCACGCATTAGGGTTCGAACACTCGAACACCTATACGGATTCTCCTGCATAGTGACAGATATGTAACTACGACGTTTACTTACCATTTCTCACGCATTACGGTTCGAAAACTCCAACACCTATACGGATTCTCCTGCACAGTGGCAGATATGTAAATACGGCGTTTACTTACCATTTCTCACGCATTACGCTTCGAACACTCGAACACCTATACGGATTCTCCTGCACAGCGGCAGATATGTAAATACGGCGTTTAATTACCATCTCTCACGCATTAGGGTTCGAACACTCGAACACCTATACGGATTCTCCTGCACAGTGGCAGATACGTAAATACGGCGTTTACTTACCATTTCTCACGCATTAGGGTTCGAACACTCGAACAACTATACGGATTCTCCTGCACAGTGGCAGATATGTAAATACGGCGTTTACTTACCATTTCTCAGGCATTACGGTTCGAACACTCGAACACCTATACGGATTCTCCTGCACAGTGGCAGATATGTAAATACGGCGTTTACTTACCATTTCTCACGCATTACGCTACGAACAATCGAACACCTATACGGATTCTCCTGCACAGTGGCAGATATGTAAATACGACGTTTACTTACCATTTCTCATCCATTAGGGTTCGAACACTCGAACACCTATACGGATTCTCCTGCACAGTGGCAGATATGTAAATACGGCGTTTAATTACCATTTCTCACGCATTAGGGTTCGAACACTCGAACACCTATACGGATTCTCCTGGACGGTGGCAGATATGTAAATACGGCGATTACATACCATTTCTCACGCATTACGGTTCGAACACTCGAACACCTATACGGATTCTCCTGCACAGTGGCAGATATGTAAATACGGCGTTTACTTACCATTTCTCACTCATTACGCTTCGAACACTCGAACACCTATACGGATTCTCCTGCACAGCGGCAGATATGTAAATACGGCGTTTAATTACCATTTCTCACGCATTAGGGTTCGAACACTCGAACACCTATACGGATTCTCCTGCACAGTGGCAGATACGTAAATACGGCGTTTACTTACCATTTCTCACGCATTAGGGTTCGAACACTCGAACAACTATACGGATTCTCCTGCACAGTGGCAGATATGTAAATACGGCGTTTACTTACGATTTCTCATGCATTACGGTTCGAACACTCGAACACCTATACGGATTCTCCTGCACAGTGGCAGATATGTAAATACGGCGTTTACTTACCATTTCTCACGCATTACGGTTCGAACACTCGAACACCAATACGGATTCTCCTGCACAGTGGCAGATATGTAAATACGGCGTTTACTTACCATTTCTCACGCATTACGCTTCGAACACTCGAACACCTATACGGATTCTCCTGCATAGTGGCAGATATGTAACTACGACGTTTACTTACCATTTCTCATGCATTGGGGTTCGAACACTCGAACACCTATTCGGATTCTCCTGCACAGTGGCAGATATGTAAATACGACGTTTACTTACCATTTCTCACGCATTACGGTTCGAACACTCGAACACCTATACGGATTCTCCTGCACAGTGGCAGATATGTAAATACGGCGTTTACTTACCATTTCTCACGCATTAGGGTTCGAACACATGAACACCTATACGTATTCTCCTGCATAGTGGCAGATATGTAAATACGGCGTTTACTTCCCATTTCTCATGCATTACGGTTCGAACACGCGAACACCTATACGGATTCTCCTGCACAGTGGCAGATATGTAAATACGGCGTTTACTTACTATTTCTCACGCATCAGGGTTCGAACACTCGAACACCTACACGGATTCTCCTGCACAGTGGCAGATATGTAAATACGACGTTTACTTACCATTTCTCATCCATTAGGGTTCGAACACTCGAACACCTATACGGATTCTCCTGCACAGTGGCAGATATGTAAATACGGCGTTTAATTACCATTTCTCACGCATTAGGGTTCGAACACTCGAACACCTATACGGATTCTCCTGGACGGTGGCAGATATGTAAATACGGCGATTACATACCATTTCTCACGCATTACGGTTCGAACACTCGGACACCTATACGGATTCTCCTGCACAGTGGCAGATATGTAAATACGGCGTTTACTTACCATTTCTCACTCATTACGCTTCGAACACTCGAACACCTATACGGATTCTCCTGCACAGCGGCAGATATGTAAATACGGCGTTTAATTACCATTTCTCACGCATTAGGGTTCGAACACTCGAACACCTATACGGATTCTCCTGCACAGTGGCAGATACGTAAATACGGCGTTTACTTACCATTTCTCACGCATTAGGGTTCGAACATTCGAACAACTATACGGATTCTCCTGCAGAGTGGCAGATATGTAAATACGGCGTTTACTTACCATTTCTCATGCATTACGGTTCGAACACTCGAACACCTATACGGATTCTCCTGCACAGTGGCAGATATGTAAATACGGCGTTTACTTACCATTTCTCACGCATTTGGGTTGGAACACTCGAACACCTATACGGATTCTCCTGCACAGTGGCAGATATGTAAATACGGCGTTTACTTACCATTTCTCACGCATTAGGGTTCGAACACTCGAACACCTATACGGATTCTCCTGGACGGTGGCAGATATGTAAATACGGCGATTACATACCATTTCTCACGCATTACGGTTCGAACACTCGAACACCTATACGAATTCTCCTGCACAGTGGCAGATATGTAAATACGGCGTTTACTTACCATTTCTCACTCATTACGCTTCGAACACTCGAACACCTATACGGATTCTCCAGCACAGCGGCAGATATGTAAATACGGCGTTTAATTACCATTTCTCACGCATTAGGGTTCGAACACTCGAACACCTATACGGATTCTCCTGCACAGTGGCAGATACGTAAATACGGCGTTTACTTACCATTTCTCACGCATTAGGGTTCGAACATTCGAACAACTATACGGATTCTCCTGCAGAGTGGCAGATATGTAAATACGGCGTTTACTTACCATTTCTCATGCATTACGGTTCGAACACTCGAACACCTATACGGATTCTCCTGCACAGTGGCAGATATGTAAATACGGCGTTTACTTACCATTTCTCACGCATTTGGGTTGGAACACTCGAACACCTATACGGATTCTCCTGCACAGTGGCAGATATGTAAATACGGCGTTTACTTACCATTTCTCACGCATTAGTGTTCGAACACACGAACACCTATACGTATTCTCCTGCATAGTGGCAGATATGTAAATACGGCGTTTACTTACCATTTCTCACTCATTACGCTTCGAACACTCGAACACCTATACGGATTCTCCTGCACAGCGGCAGATATGTAAATACGGCGTTTAATTACCATTTCTCACGCATTAGGGTTCGAACACTCGAACACCTATACGGATTCTCCTGCACAGTGGCAGATACGTAAATACGGCGTTTAGTTACCATTTCTCACGCATTAGGGTTCGAACACTCGAACAACTATACGGATTCTCCTGCACAGTGGCAGATATGTAAATACGGCGTTTACTTACCATTTCTCATGCATTACGGTTCGAACACTCGAACACCTATACGGATTCTCCTGCACAGTGGCAGATATGTAAATACGGCGTTTACTTACCATTTCTCACGCATTACGGTTCGAACACTCGAACACCTATACGGATTCTCCTGCACAGTGGCAGATATGTAAATACGGCGTTTACTTACCATTTCTCACGTATTACGATTCGAACAGTCGAACACCTATACGGATTCTCCTGCACAGTGGCAGATATGTAAATACGGCGTTTACTTACCATTTCTCACGCATTAGTGTTCGAACACACGAACACGTATACGTATTCTCCTGCACTGTGGCAGATATGTAAATACGGCGTTTACTTACCATTTCTCACGCATTACGGTTCGAACACTCGAACACCTTTACGGATTCTCCTGCACAGTGGCAGATATTTAAATACGGCGTTTACTTACCATTTCTCACGCATTACGGTTCGAACACTCCAACACCTATACGGATTCTCCTGCACAGTGGCAGATATGTAAATACGGCGTTTACTTACCATTTCTCACGCATTACGCTTCGAACACTCGAACACCTATACGGATTCTCCTGCACAGCGGCAGATATGTAAATACGGCGTTTACTTACCATTTCTCACGCATTACGCTTCGAACACTCGAACACCTATACGGATTCTCCTGCACAGTGGCAGATACGTAAATGCGGCGTTTACTTACCATTTCTCACGCATTAGGGTTCGAACACTCGAACACCTATACGGATTCTCCTGCACAGTGGCAGATATGTAAATACGACGTTTACTTACCATTTCTCAGGCATTACGGTTCGAACACTCGAACACCTATACGGATTCTCCTGCACAGTGGCAGATATGTAAATACGGCGTTTACTTACCATTTCTCACGCATTACGCTTCGAACACTCGAACACCTATACGGATTCCCCTGCGCAGTGGCAGATACGTAAATACGGCGTTTACTTACCACTTCTCAGGCATTAGGGTTCGAACACTCGAACACCTATACGGATTCTCCTGCACAGTGGCAGATATGTAAATACGGCGTTTAATTACCATTTCTCACGCATTAGGGTTCGAACACTCGAACACCTATACGGATTCTCCTGGACGGTGGCAGATATGTAAATACGGCGATTACATACCATTTCTCACGCATTACGGTTCGAACACTCGAACACCTATACGGATTCTCCTGCACAGTGGCAGATATGTAAATACGGCGTTTACTTACCATTTCTCACTCATTACGCTTCGAACACTCGAACACCTATACGGATTCTCCTGCACAGCGGCAGATATGTAAATACGGCGTTTAATTACCATTTCTCACGCATTAGGGTTCGAACACTCGAACACCTATACGGATTCTCCTGCACAGTGGCAGATACGTAAATACGGCGTTTACTTACCATTTCTCACGCATTAGGGTTCGAACATTCGAACAACTATACGGATTCTCCTGCAGAGTGGCAGATATGTAAATACGGCGTTTACTTACCATTTCTCATGCATTACGGTTCGAACACTCGAACACCTATACGGATTCTCCTGCACAGTGGCAGAGATGTAAATACGGCGTTTACTTACCATTTCTCACGCATTAGTGTTCGAACACACGAACACCTATACGGATTCTCCTGCACAGTGGCAAATATGTAAATACGGCGTTTACTTACTATTTCTCACGCATTAGGGTTCGAACACTCGAACACCTACACGGATTCTCCTGCACAGTGGCAGATATGTAAATACGACGTTTACTTACCATATCTCATCCATTAGGGTTCGAACACTCGAACACCTACACGAATTTTCCTGCAAAGTGGCAGATATGTAAATACGGCGTTTACTTACCATTTCTCAGGCATTAGGGTTCGAACACTCGAACACCTATACGGATTCTCCTGCACAGTGGCAGATATGTAAATACGACGTTTACTTACCATTTCTCACGCATTACGGTTCGAACACTCGAACACCTATACGGATTCTCCTGCACAGTGGCAGATATGTAAATACGGCGTTTAATTACCATTTCTCTCGCATTACGCTTCGAACACTCGAACACCTATACGGATTCTCCTGCACAGCGGCAGATATGTAAATACGGCGTTTAATTACCATTTCTCACGCATTACGGTTCGAACACTCGAACACCTATACGGATTCTCCTGCACAGTGGCAGATATGTAAATACGGCGTTTACTTACCATTTCTCACGCATTAGGGTTCGAACACTCGAACAACTATACGGATTCTCCTGCATTCGAACAGTCGAACACCTATACGGATTCTCCTGCACAGTGGCAGATATGTAAATACGGCGTTTACTTACCATTTCTCACGCATTAGTGTACGAACACACGAACACGTATACGTATTCTCCTGCACAGTGGCAGATATGTAAATACGGCGTTTACTTCCCATTTCTCATGCATTACGGTTCGAACACTCGAACACCTATACGGATTCTCCTGCACAGTGGCAGATATGTAAATACGGCGTTTAATTACCATTTTTCACGCATTAGGGTTCGAACACTCGAACACCTATACGGATTCTCCTGGACGGTGGCAGATATGTAAATACGGCATTTACTTACCATTTCTCACGCATTACGGTTCGAACACTCGAACACCTATACGGATTCTCCTGCACAGTGGCAGATATGTAAATACGTCGTTTACTTACCATTTCCCACGCATTACGCTTCGAACACTCGAACACCTATACGGATTCTCCTGCACAGCGGCAGCTATGTAAATACGGCGTTTAATTACCATTTCTCACGCATTAGGGTTCGAACACTCGAACAACTATACGGATTCTCTTGTACAGTGGCAGATATGTAAATACGGCGTTTACTTACCATTTCTCATGCATTACGGTTCGAACACTCGAACACCTATACGGATTCTCCTGCACAGTGGCAGATATGTAAATACGGCGTTTACTTACCATTTCTCACGCATTATGCTTCGAACACTCGAACACCTATTCGGATTCTCCTGCACAGTGGCCGATACGTAAATACGGCGTTTACTTACCACTTCTCACGCATTAGGGTTCGAACACTCGAACACCTATACCTGTTCTGCTGCATAGTGGCAGATATGTAACTACGACGTTTACTTACCATTTCTCATGCATTGGGGTTCGAACACTCGAACACCTATACGGATTCTCCTGCACAGTGGCAGATATGTAAATACGGCGTTTACTTGCCATTTCTCACGCATTACGGTTCGAACACTCGAACACCTATACGGATTCTCCTGCACAATGGCAGATATGTAAATACGGCGTTTACTTACCATTTCTCACGCATTAGGGTTCGAACACACGAACACCTATACGGATTCTCCTGCATAGTGGCAAATATGTAAATACTGCGTTTACTTACCATTTCTCACGCATTACGGTTCGAACACTCGAACACCTATACGGATTCTCCTGCACAGTGGCAGATATGTAAATACGGCGTTTACTTACCATTTCTCTCGCATTACGCTTCGAACACTCGAACACCTATACGGATTCTCCTGCACAGCGGCAGATATGTAAATACGGCGTTTAATTACCATTTCTCACGCATTAGGGTTCGAACACTCGAACACCTATACGGATTCTCCTGCACAGTGGCAGATACGTAAATACGGCGTTTACTTACCATTTCTCACGCATTAGGGTTCGAACACTCGAACAACTATACGGATTCTCCTGCACAGTGGCAGATATGTAAATACGGCGTTTACTTACCATTTCTCACGCATTACGGTTCGAACACTCGAACACCTATACGGATTCTCCTGCACAGTGGCAGATATGTAAATACGGCGTTTACTTACCATTTCTCTCGCATTACGCTTCGAACACTCGAACACCTATACGGATTCTCCTGCACAGCGGCAGATATGTAAATACGGCGTTTAATTACCATTTCTCACGCATTAGGGTTCGAACACTTGAACACCTATACGGATTCTCCTGCACAGTGGCAGATACGTAAATACGGCGTTTACTTACCATTTCTCACGCATTAGGGTTCGAACACTCGAACAACTATACGGATTCTCCTGCACAGTGGCAGATATGTAAATACGGCGTTTACTTACCATTTCTCATGCATTACGGTTCGAACACTCGAACACCTATACGGATTCTCCTGCACAGTGGCAGATATGTAAATACGGCGTTTACTTACCATTTCTCACGCATTATGCTTCGAACACTCGAACACCTATACGGATTCTCCTGCACCGTGGCAGAGATGTAAATACGGGGTTTACTTACCATTTCTCACGCATTAGTGTTCGAACACACGAACACCTATACGGATTCTCCTGCACAGTGGCAGATATGTAAATACGGCGTTTACTTACTATTTCTCACGCATTAGGGTTCGAACACTCGAACACCTACACGGATTCTCCTACACAGTGGCAGATATGTAAATACGACGTTTACTTACCATTTCTCATCCATTAGGGTTCGAACACTCGAACACCTACACGAATTTTCCTGCAAAGTGGCAGATATGTAAATACGGCGTTTACTTACCATTTCACAGGCATTAGGGTTCGAACACTCGAACATCTATACGGATTCTCCTGCACAGTGGCAAATATGTAAATACTGCGTTTACTTACCATTTCTCACGCATTACGGTTCGAACACTCGAACACCTATACGGATTCTCCTGCACAGTGGCAGATATGTAAATACGGCGTTTACTTACCATTTCTCTCGCATTACGCTTCGAACTCTCGAACACCTATACGGATTCTCCTGCACAGCGGCAGATATGTAAATACGGCGTTTAATTACCATTTCTCACGCATTAGGGTTCGAACACTCGAACACCTATACGGATTCTCCTGCACAGTGGCAGATACGTAAATACGGCGTTTACTTACCACTTCTCACGCATTAGGGTTCGAACACTCGAACAACTATACGGATTCTCCTGCACAGTGGCAGATATGTAAATACGGCGTTTACTTACGATTTCTCATGCATTACGGTTCGAACACTCGAACACCTATACGGATTCTCCTGCACAGTGGCAGATATGTAAATACGGCGTTTACTTACCATTTCTCACGCATTACGGTTCGAACCACTCGAACACCTATACGGATTCTCCTGCACAGTGGCAGATATGTAAATACGGCGTTTACTTACCATTTCTCATGCATTACGGTTAGAACACTCGAACACCTATACGGATTCTCCTGCACAGTGGCAGATATGTAAATACGGCGTTTACTTACCATTTCTCACGCATTACGGTTCGAACACTCGAACACCTATACGGATTCTCCTGCACAGTGGCAGATATGTAAATATGGCGTTTACTTACCATTTCTCACGTATTACGATTCGAACAGTCGAACACCTATACGGATTCTCCTGCACAGTGGCAGATATGTAAATACGGCGTTTACTTACCATTTCTCATGCATTAGTGTTCGAACACACGAACACGTATACGTATTCTCCTGCACTGTTGCAGATATGTAAATACGACGTTTACTTACCATTTCTCACGCATTACGTTTCGAACACTCGAACACCTTTACGGATTCTCCTGCACAGTGGCTGATATTTAAATACGGCGTTTACTTACCATTTCTCACGCATTACGGTTCGAACACTCCAACACCTATACGGATTCTCCTGCACAGTGGCAGATATGTAAATACGGCGTTTACTTACCATTTCTCACGCATTGCGCTTCGAACACTTGAACACCAATACGGATTCTCCTGCACAGCGGCAGATATGTAAATACGGCGTTTACTTACCATTTCTCACGCATTACGCTTCGAACACTCGAACACCTATACGGATTCTCCTACACAGTGGCAGATACGTAAATACGGCGTTTACTTTACCATTTCTCACGCATTAGGGTTCGAACACTCGAACACCTATACGGATTCTCCTGCACAGTGGCAGATATGTAAATACGACGTTTACTTACCATTTCTCATGCATTACGGTTCGAACACTCGAACACCTATACGGATTCTCCTGCACAGTGGCAGATATGTAAATACGGCGTTTACTTACCATTTCTCACGCATTACGCTTCGAACACTCGAACACCTATACGGATTCTCCTGCGCAATGGCAGATACGTAAATACGGCGTTTACTTACCACTTCTCACGCATTAGGGTTCGAACACTCGAACACCTATACGGATTCTCCTGCATAGTGGCAGATATGTAACTACGACGTTTACTTACCATTTCTCATGCATTGGGGTTCGAACACTCGAACACCTATACGGATTCTCCTGCACAGTGGCAGATATGTAAATACGGCGTTTACTTACCATTTCTCACGCATTACGCTTCGAACACTCGAACACCTATGCGGATTCTCCTGCACAGTGGCAGATATGTAAATACGGCGTTTACTTACCATTTCTCACGCATAGGGTTCGAACACACGAACACCTATACGGATTCTCCTGCACAGTGGCAGATATGTAAATATGGCGTTTACTTACCATTTCCCACGCATTACGCTTCGAACACTCGAACACCTATACGGATTCTCCTGCACAGTGGCAGATACGTAAATACAGCGTTTACTTACCATTTCTCACGCATTAGGGTTCGAACACTCGAACACCTATAGAGATTCTCCTACACAGTGGCAGATCTGTAAATACGACGTTTACTTACCATTTCTCATGCATTAGGGTTCGAACACTCGAACACCTACACGGATTCTCCTGCACAGTGGCAGATATGTAAATACGGCGTTTACTTACCATTTCTCACGCATTATGCTTCGAACACTCGAACACCTATACGGATTCTCCTGCACCGTGGCAGAGATGTAAATACGGGGTTTACTTACCATTTCTCACGCATTAGTGTTCGAACACACGAACACCTATACGGATTCTCCTGCACAGTGGCAGATATGTAAATACGGCGTTTACTTACTATTTCTCACGCATTAGGGTTCGAACACTCGAACACCTACACGGATTCTCCTACACAGTGGCAGATATGTAAATACGACGTTTACTTACCATTTCTCATCCATTAGGATTCGAACACTCGAACACCTACACGAATTTTCCTGCAAAGTGGCAGATATGTAAATACGGCGTTTACTTACCATTTCACAGGCATTAGGGTTCGAACACTCGAACATCTATACGGATTCTCCTGCACAGTGGCAAATATGTAAATACTGCGTTTACTTACCATTTCTCACGCATTACGGTTCGAACACTCGAACACCTATACGGATTCTCCTGCACAGTGGCAGATATGTAAATACGGCGTTTACTTACCATTTCTCACGCATTACGGTTCGAAACACTCGAACACCTATACGGATTCTCCTGCACAGTGGCAGATATGTAAATATGGCGTTTACTTACCATTTCTCACGTATTACGATTCGAACAGTCGAACACCTATACGGATTCTCCTGCACAGTGGCAGATATGTAAATAGGGCGTTTACTTACCATTTCTCATGCATTAGTGTTCGAACACACGAACACGTATACGTATTCTCCTGCACTGTTGCAGATATGTAAATACGACGTTTACTTACCATTTCTCACGCATTACGTTTCGAACACTCGAACACCTTTACGGATTCTCCTGCACAGTGGCTGATATTTAAATACGGCGTTTACTTACCATTTCTCACGCATTACGGTTCGAACACTCCAACACCTATACGGATTCTCCTGCACAGTGGCAGATATGTAAATACGGCGTTTACTTACCATTTCTCACGCATTGCGCTTCGAACACTTGAACACCAATACGGATTCTCCTGCACAGCGGCAGATATGTAAATACGGCGTTTACTTACCATTTCTCACGCATTACGCTTCGAACACTCGAACACCTATACGGATTCTCCTACACAGTGGCAGATACGTAAATACGGCGTTTACTTACCATTTCTCACGCATTAGGGTTCGAACACTCGAACACCTATACGGATTCTCCTGCACAGTGGCAGATATGTAAATACGACGTTTACTTACCATTTCTCATGCATTACGGTTCGAACACTCGAACACCTATACGGATTCTCCTGCACAGTGGCAGATATGTAAATACGGCGGTTTACTTACCATTTCTCACGCATTACGCTTCGAACACTCGAACACCTATACGGATTCTCCTGCGCAATGGCAGATACGTAAATACGGCGTTTACTTACCACTTCTCACGCATTAGGGTTCGAACACTCGAACACCTATACGGATTCTCCTGCATAGTGGCAGATATGTAACTACGACGTTTACTTACCATTTCTCATGCATTGGGGTTCGAACACTCGAACACCTATACGGATTCTCCTGCACAGTGGCAGATATGTAAATACGGCGTTTTACTTACCATTTCTCACGCATTACGCTTCGAACACTCGAACACCTATGCGGATTCTCCTGCACAGTGGCAGATATGTAAATACGGCGTTTACTTACCATTTCTCACGCATAGGGTTCGAACACACGAACACCTATACGGATTCTCCTGCACAGTGGCAGATATGTAAATATGGCGTTTACTTACCATTTCCCACGCATTACGCTTCGAACACTCGAACACCTATACGGATTCTCCTGCACAGTGGCAGATACGTAAATACAGCGTTTACTTACCATTTCTCACGCATTAGGGTTCGAACACTCGAACACCTATAGAGATTCTCCTACACAGTGGCAGATCTGTAAATACGACGTTTACTTACCATTTCTCATGCATTAGGGTTCGAACACTCGAACACCTACACGGATTCTCCTGCACAGTGGCAGATATGTAAATACGGCGTTTACTTACCATTTCTCACGCATTATGCTTCGAACACTCGAACACCTATACGGATTCTCCTGCACCGTGGCAGAGATGTAAATACGGGGTTTACTTACCATTTCTCACGCATTAGTGTTCGAACACACGAACACCTATACGGATTCTCCTGCACAGTGGCAGATATGTAAATACGGCGTTTACTTACTATTTCTCACGCATTAGGGTTCGAACACTCGAACACCTACACGGATTCTCCTACACAGTGGCAGATATGTAAATACGACGTTTACTTACCATTTCTCAT